>CM041732.1:12242500-12392500 GCA_023373845.1 Nibea coibor | reverse complement strand
AAAATGAAATCACTCTTTTGTTGATCAAAATATAATAAAAATCATCATCTTTAATCAAAATTAAAGACATTTCTTGAGTTCATTGCAAAAACGCATTGATTTTTGACCCAACTCATGGAAGAGTGTAGGTAATGGCAGGTCATGCATCTAAGGGTTAAGGTGAGACTACTCTTACAGTCACTAGACCAGTCTTTTTCCAGCCTGGTCCTCGGGGAACACTGCCCTGCACGTTTTAGGTGTTTCCCGCTCCAGCACACCTGATTCAAATGAACAGCTCGTCATCAGGCTGATAACGAGCCGCTCATTTGAATCAGGTGCGTCAGAGCAGGAAACGTAAAACGTGCAGGGCGGTGTTCCCCGAGGACCAGGCTTGAGAATCGCTGCACCGGTTAACAAACAAGCACACGCAACATCCTCCTTATCAAAGCCTTTTCTGCCTCGAGGTTGAGTTTAACGGAGGCGTACTTATCTGAGCTGCTCTGGCGTTGCGTAGCATTTCAATCAGGTCCCTGTTCAGAATTCTGGGCAGGAACTCCTTCAGCTGCATGACTTCTGTGGTTAGCTTCTCTAAATCTCTTTTCCTCACTCGGACAAAACCATCCTGAAAGAAAAAAACGATGGACCTCAATATCTGAGAGTGTTGGATAGTACTTTAAAAATAGTGAGAGAACTGTTGGCTCGCAGTGGCAAACAGGCACTTGTCTTTCATTTAACTGTGGATGTGGCTGGCTGTAATGCTGCTATCCATAGCATCCATGTAGAGCACATGTGTCAAACTGAAGGCCCGCGGGCCAAATGCGGCCCACCACGTCATTTTATCTGGCCCGCGAGAACGTGATAGGTGCATGATTGTCTTAACAGACTTTCATTCCCAACTCGTAAAATACCGACGATTCGTCACGCCCCTAGGTGTCTGATACTGACGCAATATGTACCATCCACGTCAGTATGAAATGCTCTGGGGTTCTCAACTGACTCCAATGTAAACCCGTCTGCAGAGACGCTCAGATCATAGACTACACCTGTACACTATAATTCACGACAATAATAACCCGATCACAGCGATACATGACGCTGCAAGCTTCAGTTTGGTTGGAGAGCCGAGGACTCTCTGCCTGAAAGTATTTTTTTTCACTATTTTAAGGATTTCTTAATGACATCATCGGCATTTGTGTCACTGATAAGCCTACATTACCCATAACCCTCGACCACCGACAGTTTGTTACTGGGCGCCTGATACTACGCAAAAGGTATCCTCCCACATCTGTATGAAATCCTCTGGGTTCTCACTTGACTGTAAACCCTTCCGCAGTGGTAAGATATGCCGTCCATTCACTCCAATAATAACCAGATCACGGCGATATATGACGCGGTAAGCATCAATCTGATTAGCAGAGAGTCCTTGGGTCTCCAATCAGATTGAAGCTCACATATTTTTCTTTATTTGCTTAAATAGTTTGACGACTGATTCAAGTAATGTGGGTTTCAAACTGAACATTTATTTATACATCTATGCAAATGCATATGTAATATTTGTAAGTTGAATATATAATAAATACAGAAACAGTTATTTAACAATATCATAAGGTGTAGTTTAATTTATTTGCATTTGTTATTTATTTGTTACATTCATACTGTTAATGTGGCCCATCGAGGGCAACCATTATGCTGATGTGGCCCTCTGTGAAAATGAGTTTGACACCCCTGATGTAGAGGGTGATGTAATCACAGTATTTGGCTGTTGAGGGAGGTGGACCTGCTCCCGTGGGTGGGGGCGCGATTTCGTCGTCTTCAGTGGACCCAGCATCTTAGAATTCTGCACGTTTTTACCCACATTTTCTAATCTAATTTCATTAGCTTAAACATCTTTTTTTTAAATCATTTAAATGTGGTTAACAACAATTGTTTAGTCTGACAAACTCAGAACACATTTATTATTATGTTACACTGACTTTAATATGAATATTCTATAACAGATTAGTTACTGTTATGAAGCTTTAAAACTTTATGTCGCATTTACATTATTAATATGATTTATACCTGCATAGAACCTTAATTACTCAAAATTAATATAAGGTGATTAAAAATGGCACGTGGTTACCGGCCTGGCTAAAGTTCATGTTATGGTCTGTTGGTATGTTGAGTAGTGCTCCAAAATGACAGATATGTGTAATAACAGATAAGTTAAGTTGTTTGTAGAGTTGTGTTCACTTGGTACCTTGTTCTCTTAATTCCTTCCCTTTACCTTTGCTCCGTGAGTCAGACCCAGTGATTTCCCGCCTAAAGACGCTGCCATCTTGCGGCCGGTCGGTTCTTGTTCCTGTTGGACTGTTAGCATTAGCATCAATACATTGCATCTCAACACAGTTAGCTAATACACGGAGGAAAAGTCCACAGTTGCTATGGTCGGCATAATTTATATTTTCAAAGACAATTATGAGTATAATGTTTCTTACCTCTGAGGAGAGTGTCAAAGTTTCCCTCCGACCTGTAGGGGGCGCAGCGGCGGACGCAGTTCCTGACCGGTGTTTAGCCCAAACCGTGTGAAACAGATGAAACGCCTCCCGCCTCGCTGCCTGACTCCAGTCCGGGTTTTGTGATTCTCCAGCCGGACAGCGAAGCTTATCTTCTCTTCCTTTGTGTTTGAACCTTTTTTTTAGTGTGCTCCGTGGGACCGGGAACACTGGAGAGAAACTGTCTCTGCCTGCCTCCGTCACTGTTCACTCATGTCTGCGGGACCAGAAGCCGACTTCTCCAGTGATGAGGTGTTCGTCAGCCGGTTTCCCATCCACCGCGCCTGTCGGGATGGAGATGTTGGTGCTCTGCTCTCACTGTTACAGCAGCTCTCTGACCAGGCTCATCTGACCGTGGAGGACTCCTGCTACGGCTGGACCCCCATACACTGGGCTGCTCATTACGGCCAGGTAGGGATTAAGTTACTAGCTAGCTAGATTAAGATTACCACTAGCAAAAACCTGGCCATGACGCTATCGTGGATGCGAATACACCCATCTTGTAACATACTGTATATCACAAAATACTTTAAATAACAATTTAACTGTAATAAACTTGAATCACGGCTTGGCTAATTGTCCTTTTGATAAGTAATACAAAGGCGGCGGACTTTTAAAAAGGTTTATGTTCTAATATAAGAGAAGCACCCGCCGTTCATCTTTCTGACTGTTGTAGCACACTTATGTCTGATTGTTCATGTACAATAAAGTTGTCTAGGTTGCTTGGAAAAAAATAAATAAAGTGACCGGTTACAGCGTTTTTATTGGTTATAGTTTAGCCAATAGCTCCTCGGGCGCCAAAACAGCTCCACAAAACCCGGAAATGTCATGTCTTGTTTATGCTTTAAAATGCTGTGTACTGTTAGAACTATATATATATATATATATATATATATATATATATATATATATATATATATATATATATATACACACATATATACATACATACATACATACATACATACATACATACATATATATATATATATATATATATATATATATATATATATATATATATAGAGAGAGAGAGAGAGAGAGAGAGAGAGAGAGAGAGAGAAAGAGAGATAATGTGTGTGTGTATGTATGTATATATAAAACAGACTGGTAAACATAAAGAAGAACAAAAGCTATGTACATATAAAAAGGTAAATATATATACGTAATATACGTATATATAAATATCTGTATGTATAGACAAGGATAGAAATCTTTTTACACTGAATGGAAATGTGCAATGCAACGGAGCATAGTGCAGGGATGAAGTAATAAAACGTGGTACCTTCAGCATTAAACATCAGCCTAAGCCTAACTGTTCTCCAGCAGCATCTCTCAGCCTCACGGCCAACATACCTGGTATTTAAGCAGGGTCGCGGGAACCTCCTGATGACTGGATTCTCTGTCTACTAGCCCATGTTTTCAATAGTCTCCTTCATGGCTGTGTCCCTTGTTTCCATGCGCACAGCTGGAGTGTGTGGCGCGCCTCGTCCAGATGGGCTGCGAGGTGAACGCGGCGACCAGCCGCTTCAACCAGACGCCAACCCACACTGCAGCGTTTGGAGGACACCCTCACTGCGTGGTGTGGCTGACTCAGGCTGGGGCCGACGTCAACAGGCAGGTCAGTCTTCCAACACCGCCCAGCTGCTATGTGACCAGCAATCTTCAGCGGGCATTTTGAATTTAGAGACGGGGATTATTCAGTATCTGATAAACACGTGTGAAAGGAGCAACACAGTCTAGTACAGGTCGGAGGGTGACATGTTTATCTCTGATTCCACGTGTTACATAGACTAATGGAAAAAGTTTAATCACTTCCAGCGACATCGTGAGTCATATTTTTTGTGAAAATATCACAAATGTGATATGTCATATTTCCACAAATTCTAAAAAAAAAAAAAAAAATCACACTGAGGTGAAAGTAGTACATGCCCAGTCTTGTATGAAAATATGACTTATGGTTTTATGATCTGTGTAATGCCATCACAAAAAGTCTGTTGTTTTTGTCTTAGGCACATAGTTCCAACAATCCCGACACGTGGATATTAATCAGAAATGCCCAATGTCTGTGCGATTATAGCGCTAACATCATTCAAAATCTTGAGCATGCTTGGACGGATTTGTTGTTGTTGCTGCTGCGGTGAATGGGAATGGACAAGCAGAGGTAAGCTCGTCTGCCTGAGCGCTTTTACCGGGCAACATCCCTCCCAATCCCCCCTGCACATCTCATTCCGTGTCTGCGGCAGGGCTTCGTTCTATCACACGGTGTGCTCAGAATGCACTCAGGAACATCACGCTTAAATGCTTCATATGCTAACTCTAGCTGCCAGATAAACATAGTCAATGACAAAGTACTAGATTACCCTCTTCAATAAAAATTCAGGTACAAATACCTGAAAATTGTATTTAACCCTCATAATGTCCTCCTGATTGCCATACACTTTTTGTTCTGACCCCGCATTTATAGCATATAGTATAAACTGTCAATCAATTCTGTGTTACACTTCTAGTCTTACTTCAGTCCAACCCATTACTACTCATTTTTCGAGCGTCAGGAAGACACATCACGTTGAAATCAGTCCTCCTCAGAGAGAAACATATTAGTGCATGGAGGGAGTCCTGGAAAAGTCCTGGAAAATGATCTGATCTAGAAAAGAGTGCATTGTTGAATAGCCTGTAACGTGCGTGCGTCATGCTACACATGTTCAAACAGGCAGTGCTGTGTTTGTAATAGCGTTCATTGCGACCTGTTTTGTGTCTTTAGGACTTTGTAGGCGAGGCTCCCATCCACAAGGCAGCTCGGTCAGGTAGCTTGGAGTGTATCCAGGTCCTGTTGATAGCAGGTGCTAAACCACAGTAAGTATCCTGCAGTCTGACCTCTGTGCAGCAACACAGCAGCTCTGTCACGGCGAGCGTGACGCTCAGCAGCAGCCTCACATCTCCCAGCTCGCCTCCCCTCTGAGCCTTAGGTCAAATCTACTCACCAGGTTTGCTAATGCTAATCACAGCTTCCCACCCTGTGTGTTCTCCATAGTTTGATCAGGAACCAGATTAGAAACGGGGAAGGCGACGACAGCCGCCGTCCTTTTCATTTCTCTCTTTAAACCATGACAGGATTGCACGTAACAGTGAAGAAGCTCTGCTGTGCTTTCTGTTTTCATTAAATGTCAGCGTGTTGCAGCAGTTTGGGAGAGAACGGGCACACTGGTTTACTTTCATCACTCTTCCAGTCATGTAGATCTAACCAGCATACCGCATGGCGAGTCTGTGTCCGTCACTGCCCCGATTCTCCAGATTTTCCCCCCGGCTCACTGTGGTGTTGACATTTTGGAAGTGAAATGGGCTGAGGTAAAATGTGCGCAGATTTGGAGCAGTGATGGACACTTGGGAGAGCATGTACCTTTTTAAACAGCCTTCAGGCTGTCCCCAAAAGAAAGCTGAGAAAAGTGCTTTAACTTATTGGTTTGATCCAAAATGGCCGCCACCTTTAGCAGTTACCGCCTAGAGGCAGCCTGCGCCAACGTTCAGACGCTACAGCTGCGGTGCAACAGTTTTTGTTTTTTTTTGCCGAGGAAGGTTCCTCACTGAGTGAAATGACCGGCAAGTATTAAGAAAAAGTGGTTAGGAAAGGACTTAGGACGCCTACATGGAGTGTAGTGATCATTTGCGGCCACGTTAGCATTAGGCTAAATCTGTTTTCATTTATCAAACAACAAAACTACCTTACAGCCAACAGCTGCTGACAGACCAGGGATCACAGGATTATTTGACAGTCGTGACATTGTCTGACAGAATAAACATGATGGAGGTTAGGGACCATAAAGCGACAGCAACTATCAGCCACATCTGCTAGCCGACCAGTCAGAATAATATTAGAATAATAATAGGAATATATAACCGGGACTTGTTTTCTGCTGCAGTTTCAAAAGGACAGATGGATGATGGGAGCTGATCTCTCCTTTGATTCTGTATGTTATCCATTACAGCGCTGCAGCAGACACGCATCACATGATGTGCCTCAGAATAGATACCTTATTAGAGCGCGTCACACAGTGCGACACGACACGGCACCTAAACTGCACTGAGATCAGGCGGCACGGTTTCATCTCACTGACAGCACACGCCCGATGCTAAACGATGACGAGATATTCCAGATGTTTGGCCAGCCGTTCTCTTCCAGACCAGCTGATTTAAAGTTCTGTTACTTGTGTGTGTGTGTGTGTTGTATTTTGCTCCAC
This sequence comes from Nibea coibor, assembly GCA_023373845.1. Lineage (NCBI taxonomy): Eukaryota > Metazoa > Chordata > Actinopteri > Sciaenidae > Nibea > Nibea coibor. The sequence goes on along the minus strand of CM041732.1, from coordinate 12,385,749 downwards.
AGCCGCACAGCTCAAATGCTCTCGTGTGTTTTATGACAGAGGTAGTCAATGAGAATGTTGACTTCATGCAGAAGCAGAAAAGCTCATGCTGACACTGACAAACTATTTCTGCACATTCCAAATAGATCTATACGAAATCTCTAATTGTGTTTATAGAATATTTCAGTGACACTGAGATCACTTCTGTCTCTGATGATCTTCTGAAACAGAAACTCACTTTTGTTATGGAAAGTGTGAGTTGAAATGAAAATGAAAAAGTGTTCTCAGCACAGTTTGCATTCTTTTCTTGCATCCTCGTAACTGTGGCTGATTGGGTGTCAGTTGACGGCCATCATGAGCTTTTCGGCCTCGGGGAATTTCACAGGGAGTAACAGTGAAGAGGGTGTGTGGACAATCCTGTGGAACCTGTTACTTGAATGTGACACTGTTTGATTGTTTCTCTCATATGTTACATTTTGAATTCATATTTGGATCTGCTTTTGGATCATATGCTTTCTCATGTAAAGAAAGGATAACCCTGAGACACCCTGCACGTTCTGATGTTTTGCAGCTATTGAATTTGAACACGATTTTCTTGAGTAATCCCAGAAAGAGGGAGCAGTCCAAATAGGCACTGCAGAATCTGCCACATGTGCATCAGCGAGCATCTTACAGTTGTTCAAACTGGCGAGGTATTTCCTGCAGTGATTGGTTTCAATGCTAAGAAAGCACTGATGATGATAGTCATGTCTAGACCTGCATGCTTAGCTTACAACTAACTGTTTTTAGACACTGTGCTAACAAAGTCATCTTACTGGCCACGCCTCAGGGAGACACTGTAGAAATCTCAGCTGAGGGTTGTTGTGCTGTAGCAGAGGGAAAGTGAACCAATAGGAAACTTTATCAATGAAGCTTCTCTCAACACCAGACAAGACACGTTCTCAGACTCACCGTAGAAGAAATGTTTGCTAAACCTTCCCACATTGTGTCAAACCTTCCGAGTTTTCAGAGCGGAGTTACATGACCCCTTGTCCAGCTCCGGTTCTGGCATGACAGCGACTCTGCTCCCAATCACCAGCTAAATTAGCTAACTTAAATTAGCAGATTAGCTGTCAGCAGTTTACTACACTGTCCATCAGGAAACTCTGTAAATCACAGAGAGTGAGGACATCAGAAAAAACAGAAAACATTTTCTGCATAAAATATGATCTAGTTTCACCAGAATCAGTCAAATAAATCAGTGTGTGACTTAGTTACGTACTTCTCGCAGGTGACCTGATTACATGTTTTCTGATCTATTAGTTTATGACAGAAAAATGACACATTAAAAACATTGCTGGCCTTATCCCAGTGTAACAGCTCATTCTCTGAAAATACTTCAACTCAGCATATCTAATGCAGATAGAACCCGGTCCATGTTACACACGCAAAGCTGAAAAGCTCAGAGTACAGACAGAAAATACCATTGCACGATGAAAAAACAAAAATCCCTCTGTGGTTACACACACACACACACTGAGAACTGGTGGTTTATGGGGCAGAGGAATGTGAACTGGGTCACGGCCCGGTTCTCTGCAGGGCTTTTTCACTTCAGCTCCGGTTTAAGCTCCCGCTAGTCCAGGGCTCCATTAGCTAAGAGCTATGTCACACCTGCAGCAAAACAGAGGGATGCCGAGCTCTAACCGAAGCGCGCTTTATCCTCATGCGCACAGGATTAACAGAACCGCGTGGTCGTCGGTCGTGGCCACAGCAAGATCCAAATTAAATATCAATGAGGCTCCAACAAATAAACTCTGCGTTGGCCCACAATACAATCAAAGTGTTCATTTTGTCTGGTTTTGAGGAAGATGTCAGTAAGCCCATTTCAGAGCCCAGTCAGGAGACAGGAGGTAGAGCTCAGATTACATAACTAACATTTGAGTGAACAGGCCTGTGTTCTTTAAAGTGCAGCTTATTGTGCCACAGAGGATAGACCTTGTTATCCTGAAAGGGTTGCAGGGGGAGATCATCAAGACCAGAACAAATTTAGCAAGTGTTGATGTATTATCAGCTGTCTGTGACGATGACGGCTTTACTCGATTCCGTTGATGAGTCATGATGACCTCTCCCTGCCCTCACTTTCAGCCTGTTATCTGATCTCTGTGAAGTTAAGCCAGTCAGTGATGAGCGCAGGATTCAGTCAGGCTGTTCTGTGACTCTGACGTCGGAACAGGAAGCAGTCCGTCTCACCGTGCCCCTCTTCCTCTTCAGTTTAAGGAACGCCAGCGGGCAGACAGCAGCAGACCTGGCCCACGCTCACGGCTTCCACGACTGTTTCCGCTTCATCTCCAAAGCCCAGAAGTTCGGCGGAGTGCACGTGAACGGGGTGCAGAATGGAAACAGTGGCCCGTGTGGTCAGGAGCTGCTCAGCAGAAAGAGGCTGCTGGACGCCGTGGACACCCGTGACATGAAGAAAGCCCGGAGAGCTGAGAGTAAGAAGTGCATTCTCATTTTACTAGCCATTTAACCAGGCTGCCTTTAAGGCAGCATCATGGAGAAATCTGGACATTTCAGTTTAAGAGCGAGCAATCAAGTACAACAACACAGCAGCCAGCCAATGGTACTTACTTGTCCAAATGCCTCTGCTGAGCCCGGTTACATTGTTACATTGCCCACCTGTCCAGCTCCTGTTCTGGCACAACACCAACTCCGCTCGATGTCAGCATTCCTCGACACCATGGGCCTGAAAATCTCTCCTCACTGGTCCTCACTGAGCTAACATTAGCAAAGAGCAGCTCTGAACAGGTTACTTCACTGTCCATCAGAAAACATGTTCTCCATAAAATATGATCCAGTTTCACCCAAATCAGCCAGGTGGTGTGTGTGAGTAAAGTGTAAGGTGTGGATAGAGATGTCATTAGCTCTATCCACCCACCCGACTATAATTTTGTATCATTGTCACTGTGTCCGGCTGCAGATGTGTCGGTGCCGATGCAGAGTGGGGGCGAGGAGCTGGAGAGCATGAACACGGAGTCCACGCAGGAGCTGCACTCAGGTGGGACTGAAGCTTCTCTGAAGTAACCATGCGCAGTCATGTTCCATGATGTGTCCGTTCTTAAAAAGCTTTGTGTTTTCTTAAAAAGCAGATGACACCAAGTTCACCGCCAACGGCCATCATCGCACGGTGCCTTATACCGACCGGGACGACCCCGAGCCGCCCAAGAGCCCCGCCCCACCCACCTCTCCAGCCAATCAGCAGGCGGCAGCACCCGCGCAGCACTCATTCTCTGACATGTGCGGCTCGCTGCATCTGACCGGCAGCCCCAGCAGCTGCGTGTCCCACCGGCCGGCCTGGTGGGGGCTGATGGGAGCCGACTACGGGGACTCCCTGCACTACGGACACTACCACGGTTTCGGAGACACGGCGGAGGAGCTGAGTGACAGCAGCCACCTGGACCACAGCAGCAGCAGCAGCAGCATGCAGGCCGAGCACAGATACAAGCAGGTGGTGGCCAGCACCGTCCACCTCTACCACGGCTCGTAAAGACACTGAGAGGACTCTGACGTGACTCCTGCCTGACATTTTGGAAATGATTATGCTGCAAAGCGGAGTCACTAACAGACATGCTTAATCCAGTTCGATGAAATGTTTCTAACGTTTTAAACTCTGACAGCTCCTGACCTTTCATCCGTTGGTGACTCTAAATTGTCGGTGGGTGTGAACGGTTGGTAATAGACCAATATTACAATATAACATTCATGCTCAGCTGTAACATTATCGATACGACACTGCGATCAGTGTTGAAGAATGTCGGACTGCTCCTCCCCACCGCGCTTTCTGTCACATGAAGGCGAGCTCCGCGACGCCTCCGCGTCCAACATTGTTCAGCGGACGGCTGGAAACACACATGTGCTCCTCGATCCGTCTAGCTGCTTGCACTATGAAGGGCTGTCAGGCTGCATTGTGTGCTGTTTTGTGCGTGTGTTGGTGGAGGCCGTCTTCTCTCAATGTGGCCTGACGCGCCGTCCTGCACTGACACTGAAGCGCCTTGTTAGCCTTGATCTACCAAAGGGAACGTGTGTTTTCTTCTTCCTGTCTTAGAGCAGACGAGTGTGTGTGTGTGTATTATTGGACGTGCAGACAGTGCGCTGAAGACACGCTGCCCCCTTTTTGTAAACACTATGCGAGCTGTGTGGGAATGTGCACCGCGTGCCAAAAACTGACTCCAAGCAGACACAGCTGCTTTATACCGTTTCTATTAAAAGATGTTTTGCATTTTCATAAAAATGCTCTAAAGTGATGAGTCATTATTTAAAGTATTTACCTCTATAATATCTACGTGATGACCAAGCCGTCTGTCTCCATCATCAGGAAGCATCAACACCAGAAACAAGTTTAAAACACTTTATTTATTCACCTTATAATACCTTCATTTACATTTACAACATGTCGCTGATTAAAACAAGAGGACAGAATGTGTGTGTCTGCGTGTGTGTCAGCTCCTCAGGTCCAGCTGAAGAGTCTTCTGCAGACTGGCTATGCTGGCATCCAGAGCCGACAGGCCGTCTCTGAACGCGGCCTCGTCTCTCGTGTCGAACGTGGACGCCGACGCCGAGCTGCACTCCAGCGACCACGCGGACTCCGCGTCGCGCCGAGGCGGCTCCGCCTGTCGCCCGCACGACCGGGCTATACCAAAGCATCCCGACTGGCCCGGAGGAGAGTCTCGGCGACGGGCTGAGGCGTCTGCGGGTTGGGACGGCGCGTCTCTCGGCTGGGCCGAGGTGCGTTTATTCTGCTCGCGTTGGTCTCCTTCTCCGTCTCCGCGCTCAGGCTGATCCAGAGACAGCAGGTACTGGCTGATGCGGTCAGCTGTGGCCTCTTTTGGATTGTGTGCTGTTACTGACACCGAGCTGTCGGCAGCTGACATCTGAAGAGTTCTGAAACAGAGAAGAATGAATGCACAGGGAGAAGCATCTCGGCTGCTTGCTTGTGGTCCATCTTCAGAACGTTGTGAACTGATGTAGTGTAACAGCAGTCATCTTCTCCTAGCTCCTTATCACCTCTCCTTCACATCCTTCCTTGACCTTGTGACATTTTTCGTCGAGGTCGAGGAAAAGTGGTTAGGAAAGGACTTAGGAGGTCAGATTTTCGACTATTCATTTACACACACTCACTTGTTAAGGCGTCCTATCTCTTCCAGTCTCTGCTGGGCGAGTGAGGCCAACTCAGTCCTCTCTCTCTCACTGTCCAGCAACCTCCGTCTGGTGGCCTCCAAGTCTGTGCGCACACACACACACACACACAGAGTGTCAGTGCATATCTGACGTAATTTAGAAAGTTACAGTGAGCAGTCCTGACCCGTCTCCGTGAGCGCGTTCTGCGTCTCTCTGTCTCTCAGCTGGCTCCGTGTGTCCTGAAGGGCTCTCCGTGCCTCTGCGAGCTCACCCCGGACTTCCTGCAGCCTGCGCTGAGCGTCGGCAAGCTCCTCCTGCAGAGCCGGCACTGTGAGAGAGACGCGGCGTTCACAACTGTTCACGAGGCTCTGGGTGCACGCGCGCAAACACGCTCTCGCGCGCACGCACACTTTACCTTCTGAGGTGCAGAGTGTTCCAGCGTTCTCCCGTCTCTCCGCTTTCTCCCGCTCCTTCAGCTGCTGGTTCAGAATCTTCACACGCCTTGGACACAGACACACACGCACATTAAATACTGAGCAAAAAAAAAAAAGGTAAAGTGTGTGTGTGTGTGTGTGTGTGTGTGTGTGTGTGTGTGTGTGTGTGTGTTACCTGCGGAGCTGAGTGTTCTGGCTTTGTAGTGACGACAGGTCTGGTTCAGTCTGGATGTTTGAAGTTCCAGCATGCATCAGTGATGAGGACACGGTGTGCTCCAGATGACTGAGCAGCTTCTCTGCTACACTGCCTACACACACACACACACAATGACCAAGTGTTCCAAGGTCCTCTCTGAATGAAGCACATTAGTATAATGAACCTCTGAACTCGTGGTCTATCCTCTGAGGACAATGATCAGTGTTTCTGGGCTAACAGCATATCCGGAGCAGATAACAGATATATAGACCAGGACTTCCTGTGCAGCAGCAACTTGACACGCAAGAAAGACGACAAAGATACATTTTTGTTCATATCTATGGACATGTGTAACCGTAGCAACCAAATCTGGTGCCAGGATCTTGTTCCCTGATGTAGACCGACTCACCCTGTCCGGCGATCAGAGCCTTGAGCTCTGCCAGCAGATACTGAACGGTCCTCACTTGGACTTCTGTCTCTGCACCGTGTGTGTCCTGATCAAGCAGTCCGGGCTCCAGCTGCATGTCCGACACCTTCCAGGTGCGTACGGGGGAGCGTGTGCGCGCGTCTGCAGCAGTGTCCCTCACAGGAACAAAGTCCTCCTCTCCGTCACGGTCCGTCTGAGGGAGAGGCGGCCGGCCTGAGTCAGGGGTGGGCTGGACTGGAGGGGTGGAGGTCTGGAGCTGGGTGGTGGTGAGGCGCTGCAGCGGGGTTTGAGGTTTTTTCCGAGCTGGATGGAGCTTCACCCCGGAGTGCGCGGCTGGAACGGCAGGCCGCCGCGCTCTGGGAGTCGTGCCGCCTGACTCGCATCTCTTGTGGTCTGAAGGTGGAGACGAGAGGGAAGATGGAGCAATATTAGGTGGGCGTAATCCCAAGAGGATCTACCTGCAAACACTACCAGCCCATCTCTGTAAAATCTCACACCAGCCAGTCTCAAAGACTGTTTTACCCCCTGCAAACCAGCAGGTGTCACTGTTTAGATTGGGGTCCTGACGCTTCATCAGGCTTCATCCACCCGTCACTAGTCTGCTGATGACATAACGCCGCTGAACACAGCAAAACATATACAAACACACGCCTACCAGTCGGTGGAGGTAGTTTCTTGATGGACTTCTTCCCCAGTGAGGTAGACAGTCTTGATTTGGCTGCTCCACCCTTGACGGCTTTGGGAGGGCTCGGCAAAGCTTCTACAGACACACAGACCAGGATTGGGTCATCAGATAAAATATAGAAAACAGTCAGTGTGAATTCGTCCATGAATTAGTCTGCAGCTGAGCTGGAACAAGACACGTTTCCGCTGGATTATGAAATTTGGATTCGCTTTCCTCTTGGTCGGCTGATTGTTTGAGCATCCTGATGTTAGAAGGAACTCGTCTGACCTGCTTTCTCAGCCTGAAGGATGCCACTGAGCAAGGCAGCGCAGCGGTCCAGACCCTTGTGAAGAGAAGTGACCTGAGGACAGAACACGACAAGCTGTCACAGGCCATTTACGTCACACCATCCGACCACACGGAGGTCACCCTGCAAACATTCGGGACGGCCTATGAGCTGGACGATCAGAGTCCCTGTGATTTCACACGGTCATGACAAAAAAGAAATCTGATCTGCAGTGTGACATTATGCAGATCATACAGTGGGCTGTGATGCAGCCGTCTCAAACATCTTTAAGACTACATGTGGCACAGTGCACTGTTGCTGTCTCCATACTGACTGTGGATCAGCTCGCTTCATTACCTGGTCTTCGGAGTCTGTGGAGTACAGAGAGTAGGCTGGTTCAGGGCTGGCCGCTGGTCCCGGGTTTGGAGTCACACTAAGGGCACAAGTGAAGAGGAGCACGGCACGGCATGAGATCCAGGGGAGTGCCGACAGGAACGCAGCGTTTGAAACAGGAAGGAAGGAAGGAAGGAAGGAAGGAAGGCTGGCACACTCACCGTCTCCTGACCGGCTGCTGCACTTTGACTCGCCCTGTCAGCCTCCCTGAGGTCACGACCTGCCAGTCAACCAACACAGCACACGCACACACACACACACGGTCCAGCCTTTACATCCAGCCTCAGTTCCAAAATCTGATCTCACATCAGTGTAAAGCCAAGTCATGGAGGTGGAGGTTAGGGTGTGTATGAGGTACACATAAACACACATATGACTGACATACATAACACTAAGTTAGCTTCAGTGTGACACTGAACGTCATGGACACACTTGATGTCTCACACACACACACACTCATGCCTCCATGAGCTCTGTGCTGTGCTGTGTTACCTTGCTTTTAGCCGTTCCTTTCATGGCTAACGTCAGCCTCGGTCACTCCCCGCTGCTCACTCTACTCACAGCCCGCTGTGCTGTCAAACCGGGTTGGAGGAGGCTGCCTGCACCACAGCTGTTCGGTTCAAATGTTTGCACCGTGTACGGTTTGACCCATTTCAACAGGTTCCGGTCCAAAACAAGTTTGAAAGGGGAAATGTGTAGCTGACCAATCAAATGACACGGAGGGCGCACAAGGGGCGGGGCTTCTGGACCAGGAAAGGAGCACAGTGTAGTGAGAAGTAACATGTACAGCGTCTTCTTCGTCGCTTCCATTACTCCAGTGTTACGTTACCTTACGCTACCAACGTACTTACGCTAACAACGTACTTTACTGACCGTTTCTATGGAGACGACGCCAACCAGAGGCGCGAAAATGGGGTTTACGGAGTTGTAATATTCCTATCGACGGTTTAAGTGTCGACTTATGTTCACGACTAGTTAATTATATTTTTATACATATTTATATAACTTTATTTCAGCATGGAGCTGAATGTTTATCACAGACGGAAGCCACGTCATATAAACGCTCTAAAACCGAGCTGTTATGGACTGTGAGGGTGATTTCATGACACTCATGAAGTATGAGTGATGCTGTGATTGACAATGTGACAACAGCATTCTAGTCATAGGATAATATGTAGTATTAAGCAGCTGCAGCACATCTGGATCACATTCTATCTGTTCATGTTCTGTATTTATATTAATTTATAGTTGAGGTGTATTAAAACGCGTATTCCCCTGTGACATGTAGTGAATTACTCAAGTACAGGCACCTTCAAGTTATCAACCTTTGACAACACCATTGGACACGTTTGACAAATGCTCTGAACAAATATTATTTATTCATTTTCATGCTCACAGGAAACAAATTAGAGTTGGAATATAACAGCCTTCCATGTTGACCTCTGGTCAGGTGCATTGTTTTCCTTAACCATGTTACATGCAAGTGATAAAAAAAATAAAACTAACTTTACACAATCTGCTGCTCAGTGAAGACTGAAAAGTTGTCACTGGTTTCCACGTTTAACGTCTCACTGGACATTTTTTCATTTTGTATGGCCTGAGGCAAACACGTTTTCTCCTTTTAACAGAAACACTGTGATAAAACGGCAACAAGCTGAACACCTGCAAAGAAAAACAACTCAGGTCACGGATGTGTGGCGGTGTGCTGTTCATATTCCCTTTACTCCCAGTCATCGTCGTCAGCCGCAGCCTGAGCGGCCGGCTGGCTCGTCGCACCGTTGTCCTGAAAAGATCCTCCATAATGACCCTGAGGACACAGTGAGAGGGGGCGACAGTAAGACGGGGGGACGACACAGTGAGCCGGGGGGCACAGTGAGAGGCGGCCGTTACCTTCCTGGAGTCTGAGGAGGCAAAGTTCCTCCTGGAGGTGTTGAAGTCACCCGGGCCGCTCAAGGCAGACTCTTCTAACCACGAGGGCACTTCCTGCTGGGCCTGCCAATCACAGTCAACGCACGACACAATGTAGACATGCTGGCTGTGCTTCAAGCTTCTATGACTCGCAATGCCTGCGCATTCAACGAGTATGTCCTGACCCTCACTAGGGGTCGCCCAGAGTTCACGCTGCTGTAGGATGATTATGAACTGAGTAGAATATGTTAGGTGGCTTTCTTACCTTGGACAGGATTGTGACCAGCGAGCGAGCCAGCTGCCCATCAGCATCTGGGTCATAGAAAGACACTGCTCTGCCAATGTTCCCGCAGCGGCCAGTTCTCCCAATGCGGTGGACATATTCGTCGATGTTGTTGGGGAGGTCAAAGTTCACCACGTGCTGTACGTCGGGAATATCCAGACCGCGGGCAGCTACTGAGGTCGCTACCAGGACCGGACATTTGCCGGAGCGGAAGTCCGCCAGAGCCTGTTCCCGCTCCCGCTGCTCACGGTCGCTGACGGACAAACACAAGGCGTCACGTCACTGCCTGCGTGAAAACACGGTGACGACAGATTCAGGCAGTCAGCACTTACCCATGAATGCTGGTTGTTGGAACATTCTCCTGGCACAGGTACGTCGCGATGAAGTCAGCTTGTCTCTTGGTCTCCACAAACACCATGGTGCGCTCCGTTCCTGCAACCAACACCAGCCATCAAAAGACTTGTAGGCTCATACCAGACTGACTTCTAGGGTCCAAACCTTCTATTTAGGGTCTCTTAGTTTTGGGATTATAATTCTACTTGACAAACATGACAAATAATCTAACTTCTTTGTGTTTCTGCACACTGGAAATGAGTAAAACACACATAAAGTTACCAGTTGTCTTCAGGAGGTCGAGGAGTTGCTCCCTCTTGGAGAACTTTGTGACCTGGACAAATGTCTGCTCCACGTCACTGCAGGCTCCGCCCACCACACCCACGGCCAAGAACAAATAGTCGGTCTTCAGGAAGTCAGCAGCCATCCTGTAAAAACACACGTCCTTGTTTATGTGAGCTTAGCTCTGGGACGGGAGTCCATGTCGAGAGTAGAAGCTGATCAGTGAGCAGACCTCTGGATGTCCTCGGGGTACGTGGCACTGAACATCAGGGTCTGCCGGTGCTCTTTGGTTGGCATTCCAGGGGAGCCCACCAAACGGCGCATGTCAGGTTCAAAACCCATGTCCAACATGCGGTCAGCCTCGTCTAGCACGAAGTACCGCAGCTTACTCAGGCCAATCTGAGAACAGACAGAGACAGAGTCACATGATCATGTCTTCAACTGTCTGATTTGGATGTAAACAATCAAGCGACTGAAAATGACCTTTCCTCTTCCAATCACATCCAACAGTCTCCCCGGTGTTCCGCACAGCACATTGCACCCCCTTGAGATTTCCCGTATTTGGTATCCAGTGCTAACTCCACCATAAACCACTACTGGACGCACGCATGTCCTACAAGAGACGGGAGTCAAAGATTAGAAGCCAGGACAGCGTGCAAGGTCCAATGACTTTTTCAATCAGTCTAAAACGTGCCCATAGGAGAACTTCCGGGTCTCCATGTAAATCTGGTTGATGAGCTCCCTGGTTGGGGCCACGATGATGACTTCAGGCTCCTGCAGCTCACTGAAGGAGCTGGCTGCCACGCCGTCCGTCATCAGCTGCTGCAGAATAGGGAGCAGGAACGCAGCCTGGAGGCAGAGACGCACTTTAAACTCTGTCCACAAGCAGAGCCAGTTAGTTACGGGTCAGATGCCGAGTCGCTCATCTCACCGTTTTACCAGATCCAGTCTGAGCGCAGGCCATGAGATCTCTGCCAGCAGAGATGATGGGGATCCCGTGCTTCTGTACAGGGGTCGGCTTCACGTAACCAGACTTGGTGACGGCTTTTCTCAGGGACTCGCACAATGTAGCCTCTTCAAAAGTCTGAAGGGAAAGGTTTGAACTGCTGAGTCAGCAGACTGCCCATCAACAACAGCTTAAAGATATACCAGCTTCAACGGACAGGTCAGATTCAGTCTACAAACAGAGTCTGCATATAAGAGGATATATAACTAGCAACTCTATTAAGTTCATATTCATACTGAGGCACTAACTCATTCTTACCATGATAGCCTGTGGTGGATTGGTTCCGCTCACATCCACCATGATGTCGTCATACTTGTCAAAGTTGATGCCTGTCTTATAGTGGGCAAAAATGGACTCTTCGTCTTCAGGCAGGGTCGGGGGAATGTACGTGACCCGGGGTCCTGTGGGTCCGAACACGCAGCCGAACAAGCTTACACACGAGACAAGACAAGACTGCTGACTTCATTCACGTGGCAGAGCTCATCAACTTACGGTCACCGTCGGTTCCCTCCTTATTTTCTTTGTCTTCCCCTGTGTCAGACACACGTCAATCACATCAGTGGAATTATTCAAATCCTAACTAAAAAAAAAACTCCCACACCAAGGGAAAGCATCCATATTTACTTATTTAAGATTTAAGACTTACCTCCTCCAAAGCCTCCTCTGCCACCCTGGTCACCACCTTTAACACATCACCCGTCAATCATTTTAGAAAAACAGAAACTCTCCTGCTTCACCACGAAAGGACTGAAACAAAAGTCACCTGATCTGAAACCTCCTCCTCCTCTGCCTCCTCTTCCTCCTCTGCTTCCTCCTCTAAAGCCTGTTCAGGACAGACCGTCACACACAGACATTCAACTTCCGGGTTACAGAGTCAAACTGCAGCCAAAAGCAGCGTCGGTATTCAGAGTGTCAGAACAGAACACACATACCATTTTCACACACTCCGTCATCTCCTGTGAAAACAAGGCAGTTCATTTAAAGTCAACCGACACATCTACAGACATACAGGTCAGCCGCACTCGATAGAAGCAAATATCAAAATATTACCACTGAATTCACTGCGATCCGTCCTGCCAAATCCTCTGCCACGGCCTGATGGCAGAAACAAGATTTCATCAGTGCACTTCAGAACAGCGTTTGCTCTTCAGATTGTTCAGCAGGTTTAACAACAATACAACAGTCCTGTGTGTCTTCAGCTCGCTGCTCTCATCCAGGATGCTTCCCGTCATGGCTGGGGATTCAGAAGTTTCCAGCAATGTTTGGATACTTCTGTCAAACTGTTGGACTTCTTTGCAATGATGAGCTTCTACAGTCACATTTCCAGCACACAGAGGAGCTTCCTCGTTCGCAGCATTGCTTCATGTCGAAAACCATTTAGTGACTAATCATTTTCTGTCGTGGGAGACCTCAACAACTAAATCTCAATAATGCAAAAATGTGGCGTAAAAACATTTTGTCTCTCATGAAGAACACATTCTTATAATATAAAACCAATCACAGTAATCAGTTTATTTTGACTAATTTAATTATTTATTTGTTGCATATGGATCCACGCGAAGCACTAAGAGTTGACTATTTAGTCTTTCTAATAAAGTGGCTACGTGCTGGGCAGGTAGAGCTGGTAGAGGAGAGGAGGGTCTGAGACCAGCCTCCATGAGAACTCACTTATCTTAAGCTTCAGAGCTAACTAGGTTTAGTTAGTTATTAGTTTGTTAGTAAAGAGCTCCGCATGTTTGTGGATTAGGAGTGGACAGTGAGTTGACTGAGGCCCTGACGGACACATAATGAGACGTAATGCTCTGCTCTACCCGGGAACGCTGGCTGACTGACTGGAGGATTGTGATGCACGTCGTGTGTGTGTGTGTGTGTCTCACCTCTGCCTCCTCGACCTCTGAAACCACCTCTTTCTCCTCCTGTGTTGTTCCAGTTGCCCCCATCTGCCAAAACAACAATGTGGAGTCAATATCGCCACGGCTGAGCGTGTGCAAACTGACGCCACTTGGAACTACTGCCAGTGCTTACCGTCCCCATTCGCATTCTCATCAGTGCCTACAAAATAAAAGCACAAATGTTAGACTTGCTCTACAATGTCCACACAACACTTCCTCTGCCTTCCTGAGTGTATAATCGGTTCGGTGTGCAACTAAATGGTTCAGAGACTAAACAGCAAAGTAGAGTTTTGCACACTTGAGGAGCCACTGAAGCATTTTGCCCGACGTGGATCAAAGAGCGTCGCTCATGCTGCGACCAACACTTCCTAAATTATCTGTCGAGCATCACATGTTTAGAGTCAACAGTGACGTCTCGCCACTGACAGTTACTTATAAAAACAAAGAATCTGGCCACAGGACGAACAGTCATTCCATTGTTTAATGATGAGCGGGCACCTGAAGAGAACGCGCCTTTAAAGCCTCCCCCTCTGCCTCTCCCACCGCGACCTGGACAGAATCAGAAAGCCATTTTTAAAATCACGAACGTCCTCCAGGGCGGGGGCATCCATCACTCAACCTCTCTCCACTTACCCCTTCCAAATTCGCTACTGAAAGTATTCCAGGAGCCTCCTTGTGTGCCTAGAGAGAATGCATCATCCCAACTTCAACAGTTATTCACTTACGGTGACTGAGGAAGCATTTCCACTGCTACAAGAGGGCATTATTCACCCGTGAAAGTATAATTATGTGTGTTTTATTAATTTGTGTGACGTTTCAGATTTGAATGCATCAGACAGACGGCGCGCGACGTCACCGCTCCACATCCTGGAGTTTTCCTGACGTGACCGCTGACGTACCTTCAGTTGGGTTGTGGCTGGTTAGCGCGGCAGTAGTAGCAGCTTCCTGTAACGGGGAGATAGAAAACAGGCACTGACTGTCTCAGCCTCGGTGACAGGAGCGGCAAAGCTCGGCGCCATCATCCTGCTGCTTCTCTAAATCAACTTACCCCTTCTTCCCAGTCGTCCATTTTGTTCAACCTGAAAAACTCAAACTACAGAGTTAATATTCAAAAGGTGGAGACATACACAACAACGTAGACACTCAGAAGAGTCTTTGTTAAAGCAATTTAATCTCCTTTCTGTAACAGTGACGTAACCTTTCGAAAGAGACGTTATCGGCCCAACACCACGTGACCCAGCGTCGACCTCATTGCAGCTTAGCTAGCTAAGTGTTAGCTAACGTTAGCTAAAATGTCCGATTTAAATTAGGACAGACACCTTTGGTCGGTGCTTTCGTTACTAAAAGTTTATTTTTAAACAATTCCGCCCGTCTTAATAAAAGTTGAACTACTTCTAGCTAGTGTCGTGACATTAACATTTAATTGCTAACTTTTAGCGAGTCGAGGCACGCGCCGCTTCGACGTGGACACGGCCACGGCGCTAGCTAATATTAGCTCACTAACTTGGCATTGACAGCTAAGCACAGTAAAACAAATCTCCCGTCTGTTCTAGAATATTAAAATGATAACAGAGGCAACGAAGTCTAACCGGCTAACTTGGACTTACTCGTGAACTTGTACTTCTCAAGAAGAGCTCGGCGAAGGAGTGTCTCGTGCCAAACTTCGTTTCGTTGAGTGTCGCGCGCACGCACCGGGCAGGGTTAGGGCCAGGTCAGGGTTGCCAGTTCCGCCGATTTCCCGCCCAACTGGACTATTTTGAAAAAACAAGTAAAGTTGAATTAACGCGACTAATAATGAACTTAATTCATGAACTAAAGCTGAATTCCCGCTAAAAAAAAGACTGTTGCACTTAGGGGTCAGTTTATTCTGTGAGAGGCTTACACAAAAGAAAGCCCAAACTGTAAAAATAAGTCATATACATCAGGAATTGTGTACATTTGTTCCTACTATTTGGCGTTTCTTTGCAATTCAGATGTGAGAACATTATTTAAAATTGTTTAAAATTATTTATATTAGTTATATTTTGTGTTTGACAGTAATAGGGACTATATAATACAGCTGATCATTCTTGGTGAAATCCACATCTACAAATCAAAACGGTCTGGCTCCAAACTGCTTTCATTGGCTGATGACAAGCTTATGACTTATGAATTTCTATATTTTAAAGAAGAAGGTTACGCGGGTGATCGCCTCCGGGAGCCTATGATTTATTTCATTCTTTTCTGGTGTCCGATTAAATAATAAAAATCAGAGTCACTTTCTTTGCAGGTGTACAAATACAAAGAGTTGAACTCAGGTTGCTCAAGGGCTAAATATAAACCCTAAAATTAATCTGCTGTGATAAACCGATGAATAAAACAAAGAATAGAAGGTATGGAATTAGTGCTGAAACAAATGTGATTAATGTAGCAGGTTGTTTTCTGTACATGAGGTGGCTAGGTGTGACAGCATGTACAGTAATATGTGGATTTGTATGCAAGTGATATGATTTAAAAAATCTGTGTCCTATCTTCCTTTTCCAGTCAAATATTTGTAGATATACTAAACAGTAAACTGGCTGTGTGCGCAGCACTGCTCTCTGCTGGGAAAAAAACAGAAATTATGAAAAGGCCAACATGATTTTTAGTTCAAGCAATAATACAGATTAAGGTGTGTTTTATGTCTTAATTTCAAATAGAAAGAAGAATAGAAAAAATACTTTATTGATCCCTTGAGGGAATTCTTTCTTGACTCAAATTTTTACATGCATTTTTGTGCCTCGGTGCTTCGGTGCCTTGCTCACGGGCACCTTGGCATTGCCCTGGAGGTGAACTGGCACCTCTCCAGCTACCAGTCTACCCTCCATACTTAGGTCCAGCCGCCCATGCACACTGCTATATGTATATACTGCCGATGTTCTGAATGTCTATAATTTATCTTTCTAGCTGGATAAACTAGATTTAAACACTTGATGGCATGGTGTGGGCAGCAGGGCAGACGGATGCTAAATGGCCTGTTATAGAAGAACTGATGGAAAACGCAGGAACAATAGAAGAGGATCCACAGCCTGTCCGTCAGCAGTCCAGCCTGGGCAAGGTAGAGCTACACTGCAATATTTGAAACAAATCTTTACACAGTCACACTGACAAAAACAGTTCTGGAGCTCGACATTTTCAAAATCAAATCACACCCAGATGTTCTCTGGGCTTCAAATAAGCAGACGGCCCATCATGCAGAGGTCAGATTTACCTCTGAGGCTGCAGCTAAATGAATACTGTGATGTGTGCAGGAAAAAAATGTTTAAGATCCAGCACAGCTTGGCAGCCACAAGAGCACTGAAAGTTGTTATACTGCTATCCCACGTTGTGTGGTCCAGGTGTTAGAGGGCAGTATGGAGGGTGAAAGTGAAAGTGTCGGTACATCTGTCTGGCCTGCATGTTAATTTAGTGGGTCAAGTGAGTCAGGATTTTTTTTTTTTTTTAATTGTTGTTTTGCTGTTTTATAGTGTTCCCCACAGCAGTCACATGTCGATGATGTCATCACTCTAGTACTTCTGTTGAAGTACTGTGGGGACAACACCACTAAAGATGTTACAATGTTTACAAGACTGCTTGTAAGTATTAAAGACTCTGGTTAGATGTTCTGACAGGTTTCTGGTGGTCTCTGCTGATTTAGAGTCCATCTTGGTCTTGAGTGGTCTTAAATGATTCTTGAATGTACATTTGATTTTTGTTGATAGACATGACAGACAAGTTATTTTAATACATGGGCAATGCATGTTATATTATATTATATTATGATATATTATGATATATTATATTATATTATATTATATTATATTATATTATATTATATTATATTATATCATATTATATTATATTGTGTATAGTTTGTTATCAGTCATGTGATGAGTCCAGTCCTCGCAGCATTCTGATCCATTCCAGCGGCTCTTGTAGCTAGAACGCAGTGCATTGTGGGACGTGCCGTGGGCTGGTGGTGAAGTCAAGATGGCGGTGAACGTCAGGCAGAGGAAAGAGCCTGCGCTGGCAAGGCCGTGAATGAAGTTCGGGCTCGAAAACCGCTCGCCGCTGCCCGCTCACACCCGAACCGTCGCGCCGTTGGAGTCGCAGTCAGCCCCGCGGAGGACCTGAAACGTTCACGAACAGCAACAGGATAACAAACAACTGAGGATAAAGTCTCGTATGAATTCCGACGAGAAGGAGGACTGTGAGTGTGCGCCACCACAGGCCGAGACTAGCCCCGCAGGAGGACCATACAGGTGGGGGACGCCGACAGGAAAGAGCCGGGGATGCCGGGGGATGCTAGGGAAACACTCAGAGCGATAGCTAGCTGGCTGCTGCTGCTAGCTGTGTGGATGCTCTTGCTCTCTTGCTTTTAGCTATAGACCGTATTTAGGCTGGGTGCGTTGCAACCACTGGCTGGTTGAAAACTGAACACTGTATTTACTTTACAAACATTATTCTGCACGAATAATAACGTTAGTTGAGCGAAGGCCAGCGGGCTAGCTGCCGTATGCCATATTAGCTTGCTAAGTCAGCGTCAGGATGTGCAGGTCTCTGACATGTCTTCTGCTTCAGCAGACCTACTGACCCTCCGAGATATGATATTTAATTTAAAGCTTATATCGACAGTCAGCAGCATTAACCATGGCTACATATTTAGCAGAACACACAGACTGTCCAGAATCACTGTCAGGCTAACTTGGCTGCTTCTAGCTGCAGCGCACCGGCTTTTCTTTTTTTTTTTTCTTTTTTCTCCTTAGCTTGTCATTTTCACGTTGTTCCTAAAGCATCAGAAATGTCTGCACTCCCGTCTGCCCCGGTGCCGTGCAGGGTGCGCGGGTGCAGCCGGTCGGATAGGCAGCAGTGTTTGTTAGGAACCCTCATGTCAATGCAGCGCATCGTGACCTCTGCCGCAGATCTCACCCCCTTATTGTCTGTTGTCCAATTAGAGAATACGAGGAGCCTGAAATAGAAAACCCAGAAGCAAGCCGAATGTAAGTACACCTCATTTTACACTGATTCCCCCCTATGTGTGTGTGTTTGCATGTATTTAAGCCTGCCCACCCCCACCCCCTCCTGTCCACCGGCAGCTCGGATCACTCTTGTTTTTGTCCGCTCTCACTTCTTGTTCCTCTCTCTTCCTGTCAGAGGCCTGACGTTTGTGGCCGTCGCCGCCCGCGTTACTGAATGTTCGCCTCGGTCAGAGTTAAAGAACTTCACAAACAAACTGGCATTCTAGTGTGTGTGTGCGCGCTGGCAAGTTGATCCTGTCGCAGTGCTGAGCAGCGGGCAGTGTTTGCCATTACAATAACAGTCAAAATAATCTGAGTTAGTCAAGGGGCTTAAATGAGTTGAGTTAAAATCTACTGCTGGACACATTTAAGAAAGCCATATCAAGGTTTTTATGTAAATAAATACATACTGCCCGACACTAGTATCAGATTTATTTTTCGTTATCGAGCTCAAAAGTGTTGTGGAGTTACGGTCACTGACAGTAAGCGCTCCATCACAGATCTAAGCGGACGTGGCGATATTTTGTCATGGCACTGTGTTTTTAACGCGAGCGCGGCCAATGCCGCAGTTGAAAAGATGCCCGCCGTTCGTCCCGCGGGCAGGACCCCCGCGCTCCGAACCCTCCTAACCCCTCGTGTCTCGCCTCTCTCCAACGCAGGAAGCGAGCAGCTGCCAAACATCTAATAGAGCGCTATTACCACCAGTTAACGGAGGGCTGTGGGAATGAGTCGTGCTCCAACTCATGGTGTGCCTCGTCGGTCGGCTTCAGCCGCATGGACAACAATGCGGCGGCGGTCAAGGCGCTGGAGCTCTACAAGCTCAACGCCAAGCTGTGCGACCCCCACCCCTCGAAGAAAGGCACCGCCTCGGCCTACCTGGAGAGCAGCGCTCACAGCAACTCCGCCTGCAGCAACAGGAAGATGAACCATAAAGATGTCCACTCTGTACGGGACAATTTCAAAGGTGAGTTGATGTCAGACGCTCTGGATTTGTTACATACGTACACGTGAATCTGCCAGTTTAATCAGTTTTCCTTTTTGTTTTGAACCCTGTGGATTCTTTAGATGTAAATTACCTGACAGAGGAGAAAGTGTATGAGATCTTGGACATCTGCGGAGAGAAGGAAGATTACTCGCCTCTCATCAGGGTAATAGGCCGGGTGTTCTCCAGCGCCGAGGGCCTGGTGCAGAGCTTCCGGAGGTCCAAGCCTCACACCAAGGAGGAGCTCAAGTCCCTTCAAGGTAAGGACGAGGACAAGGACGAGGATGAGAAGGAGGCAGCTGCCTGCTCTGCCACAGCTATGGAGGAGGACTCCCCCGCCTCATCCTCCTCGTCCAGGCTCGGCGAGGGCTCCTCAGGGGAAAATGACGTCCAGAAGCTGGCCCCCGATGAGGTGTCGGTGGACATCGAAGCTGTGCGGCGAGTCTACGAGCGCCTGCTGTCCAATGAGAAGATCGAAGCAGCCTTCCTGAATGCACTGGTCTACCTCTCACCCAATGTAGAGTGCGACCTGACGTATCACAATGTGTATTCACGAGACCCGAACTACCTGAACCTGTTTGTTATAGTGATGGAAAACAGTAACCTCCACAGCCCAGAGTACCTGGAGATCGCCCTCCCACAGTTCTGCAAGGCCATGAGCAAACTCCCACTGGCAGCCCAGGCGAAGCTGGCACGCCTGTGGTCGCATTACAGCGCCGAGCAGATCCGGCGCATGGTGGAGACCTTCCAGCAGCTCATCACCTACAAGGTGATCAGCAACGAGTTCAACAGCCGCAACCTGGTCAACGACGACGACGCAGTGGTGGCGGCCACCAAGTGCTTGAAGATCGTCTACTATGCAAACGTGCTGGGCGGCGACCTGGACGTGGAGCACAACGAGGAGGAGGACGAGGAGCCCATCCCGGAGTCCAGCGAGCTCACCCTGCAGGAGCTGCTGGGCGAGGAGCGGCGGAATAAGAAGGGCCCGCGGGTGGACCCGTTGGAGACGGAGTTGGGGATCCGAACCAACGACTGCCGACGGCCCCTCATTCCCTTTGAGGAGTTTGTCAATGAGCCTCTGAATGAGGTGCTCGAGATGGACAAGGACTACACTTTCTTTAAGGTTGAAACTGAAAACAAGTTCTCCTTTATGACCTGCCCCTTCATCCTGAACGCCGTCACCAAGAACCTGGGCCTGTACTACGACAACCGCATCCGCATGTACAGCGAGCGGCGTATTACTGTGCTCTACAGCTTGGTGCAGGGCCAGCAGCTCAACCCGTACCTGCGGCTCAAAGTGCGCAGAGATCACATAATTGACGACGCGTTGGTCAGGGTATGTGTGTGTCGCATCTTGTTTTTATTTTAATACGCTAGCTTGAGTTTGGGGACGCGCTGTACTGACGCGTTTTTTTCTTGTTTCTCTCCGTAGTTGGAAATGATAGCGATGGAGAATCCTGCAGACTTGAAGAAGCAGCTGTATGTGGAGTTTGAAGGCGAGCAAGGTGTTGATGAAGGAGGCGTTTCCAAAGAGTTCTTTCAGCTGGTGGTGGAGGAGATCTTTAACCCAGACATTGGTGAGAACACGGTTGGGTTACAGAGCGTGTGATGCTGCAGCTTGAAGAAAACTGTGACACTTCAGGTTTTTTAACTTCACGTGGGGCAGCTTTTCTACCCTTTCTCATGATGTAACGCTGGTTCAATTAAATGATCTCAGTGAACGTGAAGCTGATTACACGTGAAGCTTCCTGTGAAGCTGTGTGAGTGGAAATAGAGACGTCGTAGCTGAGCAAGAACTCAACATGTGACGATGTACAGTTCACCCATACTTTCATTTTCACTTCAGAGTGTTACATAATTGTATCATAAAAACATTACATGTGGACTTTAACGTGTTCGTAAGTAGGGCAGTGACAGCTTCAGATAATTTCCTGTTTTCTTTATTTCTTAACCTTAGAGAGGGATTATATATAACAGGTTAGCGTTAGCGTTAGCCGTTTGGCTAACAGCAGCACATTCACAGTGGTGCGGATCAGTGAGCGTACCCACAAAGTTTGATCCTTAGATCAGATTAGAATGTGCTAGAAACGCACTCTATTGCCAGACTATTAAATCTCATTCAGAACACTCCAGAAGTTTTACTGTTGAAGTTTACCTGAGGGACAGAAAGCTTCGCTTGTCGGAAACGTAGCGAACAGCTAACTGCTGCTGAACCGTGTAGTCGCTTCCAGCTGTGTTAGCCATGCAGCTAGCGGTCCCAGTCCCAATGCTCCTCAGATAGATATATGCATCAGTTTATTTTATTATATGGCTGCATATTAATTAGTAATCTCTTCTCTTGCAGGCATGTTCACATACGATGAACGCACCAAACTGTTTTGGTTCAACGCGTCGTCGTTTGAAAATGAGGGACAGTACACTCTGATCGGCATCGTCCTCGGCCTGGCCATCTATAACAACTGCATCCTGGACGTCCACTTTCCAATGGTGGTGTACAGGAAGCTGATGGGCAAGAAAGGAACGTTCAGGGACTTGGCCGATGCCAACCCGGTAAGAAATGCCTCCGCAAACAGCAAACGGCAAACCCAGTTTAACTTAACTAAGCAGTTCTAAATGCGATGCGACTGTGCCGGACAGGTTCTACACCAGAGCCTGAAGGAGCTGCTGGAGTACGAGGGCAGCGTGGAAGAGGACATGATGATCACCTTCCAGATTTCCCAGACGGACCTGTTCGGGAACCCGCTCATGTACGATTTAAGGGAAAATGGGGACAAGATTCCAGTCACGAATGACAACAGAAAGGTGAGCCAACGGAAAGCATGACACTGACACCGATCTACTAAATGCGTCGTCTGATCATGAACTGTCAACCTTTAGCGATCTGTTCTGCGTCACCAGATATGGAAGGAGGCTGTGTGTTTATCGAAGCACTCCTAACACTATCTCTCCTCCGTAGTGTTACAATACGTGATGCTTCCATCCTATTTCCAGCTGCGACTCATTATTTCTGACAGCTGACGTCCACAGTCTGTGCTAATAATGTTCGGATGTTTTCTTGACAGGGATATCTTGTGCCGTGTTGCACAGCTCTACCAGTTTTGTGTACTGACAAATGAACTGTGACCTCATAGTGTGTGTATATAGATATATATAGATATATAGATATATATTTAGATATATATAGATAGATATAGATAGATATAGATCTAATGAGATCCTCAGTTGCAGGGAGGTTTTGCTGTCGGTGTCGCAGCAGGTTTGCGTGGTACAAATTAAACTCAAGGCTAGATTCCATTCAAGACGAGTGGCCGGATCTTTAAAGGTTCAAGGCCCACCAGCATGTCAAAGTCACTGTGTCACTGTGTCGATGTATGTTTTGTGCAGGAGTTTGTGGCGCAGTACGCCGAGTACATGCTGAACAAAAGCGTGGAGAAGCAGTTCAAAGCGTTCAGAAGAGGCTTCCACATGGTCACCAACGAGTCGCCGCTCAAATACCTGTTCAGGCCAGAGGAGATCGAGCTCCTGATCTGCGGAAGCAGAGTGAGATTTGTCACCGCACCTTTCAATATGTCCAAAAAAAAACATTCTCGTTCACTGAAATCCTTCATTTCCATTTTAATGTTTTCTTTGTCGCGCTGCAGAACCTGGACTTCCTAGCACTTGAAGAAACAACGGAATATGATGGAGGTTACAACAGAGATTCCCGAATCATCAAGTAAGACTGACTGTCTGTGTGTGTCTGTGTGCATTAGAGGTCGACCAATACAGGTTTTTAAAATTATTTTGACATTAGTCTTAATTGATTGATCCGATATTTGCTGCTGTTTTTTTTTTTTTTTTTTTTTTGATTCTTAAAGCCGATATTGCTTTTTCTGCTCCCATTTACAAGATAAAAATGACACAATGATAACAAATGTTACACACAAGTCTCAGTTTAAACAGTGAAAGAAACATTTATGCCTCCACACAGGATTTGATTTCTTTTCAGCCATTTCTTTAAAAAGCAATAAATACCCAAATTCAGTTTATTTTTATTTAGTGCTACATTAAACACAGAGAGACGGAGACACACGCACACACCGCTCTGAGTCTCCTCTCCCACTGGGCAAAAATTGCGTTTAAACCAGCTAACTGACCAGCTGCGGTCCAGACCACGGTGGGAAGGGTACACCGAACCAGCCTGCGTCGCGACTCGTACACGGCCGCACTTTGCTCTCATACATGATACTCCATGGCAACGTGCACGCGCACACAGCGGTGGCAGCTCGCCAGCTGGAGATCATCACTTAAAAACCCGCACTGACCCGCTAATTTCAGTGACAGAGAGAAAGAAACACACGCCGCTCCGATGCCTGCTCCAGCCAGCTCTCAGTCGGAGTGAAGCAGACACACACCGCTGCTCCCTGCCGCTCACAGTGAGACAGAGACAGACTTTCAAAGTGCAGATAATACAAAAAATACATTAAAAGTTGAAAGCTTAGCCTTGTCCTTCCAACTGTACCAGCTGCTCTCTGCCAGGGAGGGACGGGCAATGCATGCGCTTCATGTGATCTCCAGCATCTCAACGCATGGCTGCTGAATGCGCTAATTGGCCGTACGCACGCACATATCGGCCGATACCGATACAAGTAAAAAACGTAAATATCGGCCCGATATATGGGCTGCACATGCCCTTCACTGCACATGCCCCAGTATGAATTTTACTGGTTTAAAAAAATCTCTTTGGAGTTTGAAGTCTAGATAGCATAATCTACAGAATATGCACATATGGCAATTCTTCGCTGCTCTATTCACTCCACATACACAATGTGCGCTGCGCAAGGCTAGTTTCACGTGTCGGCTTTGGACTCCTCAAATAGCAGCACTACATGCGATGCTAGTTATGCAAGGGAGTCCCGCTAGCATAAAATGCTAACGCATTGGCAACGATGTTTGCTAGCTTTGTCGGGAGAAACAGATTAGTGTTGTATAGAAATTTGTTTTTTAAGTACGCACCTGTGTAAGTCACTTCACAACGATGCAGATGTTCCAAATTCAGCTTGTTACACTGAAAATGAATTAAAACTGAACCAGCGCGCTCATGTAGAATTGTACCTAACAGTCACGCACAGTCTTCATGTCACGTGTTTAAGGCATAGTTCGCCGGTCATGTACGTGGCGCCCGTCGGTCCATTGAAAGTAAAAGGAATTTACACGCTCACGTTAGACACTTGATGTCATTGCATAGGCGCTGCACGTGCGTTTTTAGTGTAGTGTGCTGGCATAAAATGCCCCCCATACTGTGTGTCTGTCTGCATGTACAGTTTGTGCACACACTGTTGGCGTTCATTCTGTTGGATCTGTATTTTAAACGTCGGGGGGGGGGGGTGTTTCTGTGTCCGCCGTAGGGAGTTTTGGGAGACGTTGCACTCGTTCGGTGAGGAGCAGAAGCGCCTCTTTCTGCAGTTCACCACCGGCACTGACAGAGCACCTGTGGGTGGGCTGGGCAAGCTGAAGATGATCATCGCCAAGAACGGCCCTGACACAGACAGGTGAGCGCGAGCCGTGCACACATGTTAACAGAGCCTTGTCCACAGCCGTCCCATGTATTCATGTGTTTTTAGTGTGCTGCTGGATGTTTAATGTTTCTTTTGCTGCTTCAGTGTTTTGGATGTCCAGAAAAATGATTAAAAACAGACAAACTAGGACATTTTTCTCAGGTTTCGTGGCCTTAGTTTCTCTTTCAGACTAGGCAGGACAGGGTGGAAGTGATGCTGTTGCAATCAAGAGTTAGGTTGAGCCTTTTGGGTGCGGCGTTGGGAGAATTTGAACGTTTTCCTGCGTTGTGCATCTATTTTCTCTCAGTGATTTAGAAGTTGGCCACAACAAGTCACCTGACTGCATAAAGTTTTTTTCCTTTCTGTTTTTGTCTCGGCAGGTTACCGACGTCTCACACTTGCTTTAACGTGCTGCTGCTGCCCGAGTACAGCAGCAAGGAGAAGCTGAGGGAGAGACTGCTGAAAGCCATCACCTATGCCAAAGGGTTTGGCATGCTCTGAGCCCGTTGCTCAAATCCACAGCGAACGGACTCCTTCTCAGAAAGCCCATCAGACCCTGCCCCGCCCTTCCTTTATCAGACACAAAGCTAAAGAGGTGACAAAAGACAGACCAGAGTAAGATTCAAGGAAAAGCAAGTCAATAATGAGAGAGGAGAAGTGGTTCCAATAGAGCGCTCTAGCAGTTCTTCTACTGTGCCTGCGTCGTCCTGCATCAGTCAGTGTAAGCACAGAGACCTCCCGATCAAAGTACACGCCCGGCATTTACATGATGTGAATGCGCCGCAGCCTCCCCGTCTTTTTTTTTTTTTTTTTTTTTTTTCTATGTACAGAGAGGATCATTTTCCTTCTTATTTATTTTAAGGTTCAAATGGGTTCTTTTTCACGCCTGCCTGTCGTGGCCGCTTCCCTGCTTAAAGGGAAAATGGGAGGGTTGATATTAGACTATGTAAATGTAACGAGTCAATAGAAATCCCATTTATTGAACAAAAACATGTCAAAGTAGCCCAGAACTGTTCACACAGACACAGACAGAGTCTAGTCTTAGAGTAGACTGTACTACAAAACACGTTCCCCACTGAAGAACGAGCTCTCACTGACCATTCCGCTCACCGCCATCAGTTATTGTTTCTACCAAGTCCATTTTTGATCAAGGTAAGCATTTGGAAAGTTCCTGTCATTTGGTCCAAAATGGCACATTATTATTATTAAATAGCTGTTTTTCTTTGTTGGTTTGTTTTGGGGCCTTTTTCCTTTCCTTTATTTTGAGGGGGGGGGCACCGCAGGTTAGACTCAAATCTTGTCAGAGCTGTGTAAGTGCACTTAGACATTTTCAGAATGTTTTTTTGTTGTTGTCTTTTTTTGGCCACAGGTCGCCATGATTGTCTGAAGCATTTTATTTCCATGTCTTCCTGTGTTGACAATTCTTAATAAAAAAAAAAACAGTATTTATATATCAGTGCGATTGGAACTGCGATGCCGTATCGCGCACGTTCTGGAGGCCAGTCACTGATGACGTTCTCAGATACAAACGTAGAGCTCTTCTCGTGCCAACCTACCGTCAGTTGATAAGTGAAACCCCAGTAAGCACTTCAGTTCAGTATAAACCCCCCCCCAACCCCCACACGTAGTCAAGAAGGCGGTGTTGTCAGCCTCTGGCCGTGGTTACGCCTGTCATTTCGTCACAACATGCACCCATTGACGCGACACGTGTAAGCGTTTGGATTCGCAGTACCGCGCCAGACGTCGGCGCGGGCTGGCTGGCGCTGTGATTGGATGCTAGGGCGAGTGAGGTCAGCAGCCTGAACACAGCCTGAGTGAACGGACATCAAAGCCGCGTGCCCGAGGCAGTCATGTCACCGCGTCTTGTAAGCCCAATATGTTCTTAACAGTCCCTCCTTTGCTGTTAGAAAATACCATTAGCATGAATCTGTGCTTTGACGAGACCGCTCGCTTATATTTGAGAAATGACAGTGACATTTAGGGTGTAACTGAGAATCCAAATGTCATCACGGGTGTAGTCCACAGGCTGAAAGCAGGCGGAAACAGTTAACCTAGCTCTGTAAAATACAACCAATCAGCTTTCAGAAACTCTGAAGCTTTTAGTTTACTGTATGTAGACAGGCTGGTCTAACTCTGTCCCCCCGCTTCTGGTCGAAGCAAGTCCTGGACCTGCAGACCACTAACATTGATACCGACTGTGTTCTCTGACTGTGTGGACACGTCACTGTGATCAGATTTCTGTTTGGATCCGTCACATCGAGTGAGAAGGAAAACAGGTGTAACCACTGTCTATGGAAAATACTTCTTCTGTCCGCCAACAGAACAGGCAGATGTTTAGGATTTCTCTCATGCTTCTGTTCGTGTTCAGTTGAATAGGCCGTATTTGTGAAGGACTTGCATGGTGTTCTTGCACACAGACTGATTCACTGTTTTTTTTTGTTGTTTTTTTTTTTTTAATCCTGGGTCTTGATTTGTAGTTCCGGCCACGATTCTCTTCCTCTTTGAACTCGTCCTGCATTAGGGCAGATGGCACCGATCACCAGACACCCTGTCGGCTTTTAAGTGCTCCTGCAGTTGAACCACTGTTTAAACCACTTATTTGAGAGCAAAAGCAAAATGGACACACGTGAAATGTCTCTCATTGCGTTGTGCAGCAAGGAACTCAGCAAAATCTAGTGTTTTTTTTTTTTTTTACCATGCAGCGTCCCAGTGTTTTAAGACAATTCCTAAGAATCATGAATCACATATACTGTCCAGCCAAAGGGCATTTAAAGTTTGGGTTCCAATCCAGGATGCGCCACAGATCACGAACTGCAGCAGGCTTTTAAACACAGTTGTCAAAAACCTAAAACTAAAACTGGTCCTCAAACATTGTCTTTTGTTTTAACTCCAGATAAGTAGTTACGGTAACTGGACAAAAACGTGTTTGATCACTTGAAGGTGACCATACACACTACCGTAATGATACAGCATTTGGGTTAAGGTGCGCCCGCTTGCTTTTTGGAACTTTCAACTTTCCTAATTGGTGAATCGAGCCGACTCCAGTGACATCAGATTTATACCCATTTATGGAACTTCACTCATGACCATGACTAAGTGGTCATGCACAGGAAGAGATAGTAATCCCTGTCCTGGTTTCAAGATGGTCTTTGGTACCCAATGTGAATGTTCTCCTTGTTCTTTTCTGGCTTTTGTTGGTTTAATATCGAGGACCATCAAAAGACTGACTGAACACCAGACCAAAACCACTCAGCATCCACTGGGAAGAGGTCAGAGGTCATCGATTAGGAGTCACTGCACACAACATCTGACCAGATCAGAGTCAGGGGTTACCATCTCTCCCCACATACAACCACCTCTTGTCATGCGACCAAAGTTATTTTCTTAGGTCATGTGATAACCTTGAGAACTCCATCCACTGATGAAACCAAGAGATGTGGTTGAATATACCCGAAAGCTAGTCGGTGTCGAGTTAAGATTTGTTAAGTCAAGACCCAGATTATTTAAAAAAAAAAAAAAAAAAGGTATTCCTTAAACCAGGACTATTACAGACCATATATCCTTTCTGAAACAGTGTCGGGGAGTATGGATAGAGTAAGGAAGGTATATCTGCATCAGCGCGTTCAAAGCTGCAAGGTGTCGGGGACTACAACCTTCTGCTGACGGTCCCTGACAAGCTGTTCACAGCAGATGGGTGTTCTGTGGGTAGTCATGAGCACTTCAGTGGGGGGTCTTTGTCGAAGGTTAAACTTGTGACTTCTCATTCAGACTCTGGTGTGTCTAACCATGTTGTTCCTGCTGTCCTAGTGATGTGTCTGCAAGAGGACTATCTGATTTCTTTTTTTTTTTTCTTTTTTTTTTAATGCTGCTCAGCCTGTGAGCATGATGGTACCCACAAAATGCCACTAAACCACAGCGCTCAGACCACAGCAGTACAGTACACAACAACTCTGAGCCATTCGTTCTGTTCCATTGCTCTTTTATTTCTCATCGTCATGGTTTCAGCCAGACCTGGGCAAAATGATGTTGCAGGACACCTTCCATCGCTTGTTTTAGCCTTCATTGGAATCACTGTAGAACGTTCAAAGAGTGCCTGAGAACGTGGACTAACACTGGACTGCGTTTGAATCACTACAGCATACAGTACGTCTGCGCAAATAAGAACTTCGCTGGCGTTATACACTGCGGTAAACCTCAATCACATCACAACAAGTCTATGGGTTAAAACAAAGGTTAGGGGTTAATTACAACTGTTATTGAGCCCAGGTCTGGTTTCAGCTGTTTTAACATTACTCTGTACCTCTGTTTTGTAATGCTGAAGATGCTGCTCACCTGGACATGTGAAAGGGCTTTAGAGCCTAGTGAAGGTAAAGGTGAAAGGTGAAAGGTCAAGCTGATCTTGGAAAGGGAAGCAGTTTTCATCAATTGGTTTGACTCCACAGTTAACATTCTATAAGATACAAACTGATGAAAGGCTAGTATCCAGTGTTGTGAAAACATGCTAAATAAAGATGACTGCTTTTTTCCAACTTGTACTGCTTTATAATCCTGATTTGAGTCCAAGGTCCTTTGGTGTGAATGAATCTCACTCATGTTCAGCTGCTTTAGAGTTGACCTAAGTCACTGTAGCGTGTCATGCTAAGAAGCGAACCTAATGATTTTAACAAGGTTAAGAGTCTAATGTCGGCCTACTGTCTGCCATACTTGCATCTGGCAATTAGTGCAAATCAAAAGTGCAGCTGAGGCTGATGAGGATGTAGTTTTATTTAGTTTCACAAGGTAAATTGAAGTGTCAGATTGGAACAATTCACCCTGATGGACGACATGGCTATGTGTATGAAATTCCATAGCAGCCAACACAAAAAGTAATTCGGATTCATTTTCTTGTATTTGTACCAACTTTAAAACAGCAACATTGAAGGCCACACCAGTGTGGCTGCTCTGAAAATTTAACCCCCCCTCCGAATATGGAGTGACCATAGTGACCAGGTGTTTTTTTTATTTATCCTAACTTAAACCAAAGAAAGGGGTGCACATCACACCCCAGTTGGAAAATACAGATGCAGAGCTAAAGCAATAAGGAAATGGAAAGGTAGTCCTCATACTGAATATTTTAAGCTCCCCAAGATTTAATGATTTACAACATTTCAACCAACAAAGTCTTTAGGCAAATAGACCAACCTACTATTTACATACACTATACAATTTATCAACATCTGACTTCTCTTGCACTATATTAATAGTTCCACAATTCCCATTGTCCATTTCTGCTTTTGCTAAAAGACTTGAATATAAAAAAAATCAAACTCTTGTTCAGGATCTGGTTACCTGGAAATAAATCAATGCCTTGTGTTCAAGCTGAGATCGGTGTACGGTACGTTTTCTTTCGGTGTCCAACAAGAATGTGACGTACATAGTAAAATCATTCATCAACTTTTATTGTGAACATTTGAAAATACGTTTACACCCGAGCATCTTTAGTCATCAGCAGAAGCATTCCAAAACTGCAAAAAACCCTCCACGTGTACTGCGGTTTCAAATCTTCTTATTGCAAACTGGTCTTAAAATCAAACCTAGGAAACTTCACTTGTTGGAATAGTGTTGTTAATCTTGCTACAAATATAAGAAATAAAAAGTAAAATTAAAAATAAAAAGTACAATACATTTTTAATCACGCACATTTGAGAGACTGCATCTTACAGGGGATCGAGGGAAAGTGATTGTTAAATCACTGATACTTCTGTGATTAACTTTAGATTAACATTACATGGTTTTGTAATCGATCACAAAAATACATTGGTATGACTGGACATCATCACCTTTTTTATGCCTTTTGTTAGTCAGTGCATTTCTTTCTACAAAATAAACTTTGTTTTAATGTCATGAATTAAGACAGTTATGTTTCTCAGCTGCGTCACACAAAGAGCTCTAAGATCAGTACAAAATAAAGTAATGAGGGTACATGGTTCAGTTTTCACTTGGTACTCAAGTATAGTAAAGTATTGAGGTGCCCTGCCCTGTGCATATCTGTGCTTATGAGAAGGCATGGTTACTATTTTACAAGATATGGAAATAATGAATGGAGACAGCGACTGTCCAGCTGCTGGTCAGGTGTCATTTTGTATGTACAAAGAGTCTGCAGTACAGTGGGATGACCTCAGCATGAATGTCCTGAAGTGGAGAAGTCCTTAAGCATGGCAATAGCAATGTCAATCCAACTCCTCGTCGAATCTCAGTGTTCGGACCTCATTCGACATATTGCTGAGACGTTGCTTGAGTTTACGCTGGGAAGATTCGTAGTGCTGGGTCAGCTTTCGAAATTTGGCTGACATGACCTCTATATTGGCTTCAATCTGGTTGACTTTATCCTCCAAGTCTTTGGCATCGACAGCAGAGACCAGCGACTCATCTATGAGATTATCTTTCAGTAGGATGGACCTTCCCTTTTCCTCCAGTGCATTTTTAGCATCTGGATACTCAATGAGTGCCTCCATCAGATCGTCTTTGGACAGGGCAAACAGATCAGAGTAGCCCACACTTCGGATGTTGGCTGTTCTTCGGTTTCCTGCTTTACTGCCTTTAATACCGAGGATGCTGATTTCTCCAAAGTATGCCCCATCGCTGAGGACCACAAACTGGGTGACGCCATCATCTGCTACTACGGCCAGCTTTCCTTCTTTAATGATATACATTTCCCTGCCAATGTCCCCCTTCTTACAGATGTAGTCACCAGGACTGAAAACTTGAGGCTGAAGCTTAAGGACCAACTCAACAAGCAAACCTGCCTCACAGTCTTGAAAGATGCGCACTTTGCTTAGTGTCTCCAAATGTACATTGATGGCTATCTCAGCCTTAAGCTTGTCTGGCAAGTTCTTCAGCACCTGCTTCTCATCACAGGTTTTCTGCTCTGTCCATAGGTAGTCAAACCATTTCACCACCCTTACCTCAAGGTCTTTGGTGACCTTCCGAAACTGCATGTACTGCTTGATCGAGTCAATCTTAGCCTGGAACTCTACACGTGCGGCATTCATGTTGGAAATCATGGCTCCGACATTGCCTACAATCGTTGCAAAAATCAGGACTCCAGTGAGGAAGTCAGCCACCACAAAAAAGTATTCAATATCTCGGACAGGGGGCGGTGTCTCACCAATAGTGGTCAGAGTAAGAGTGGACCAGTAAAAGCAGTAGATGTATTGCCTGGCCAGACGAGCATACTCAGGATTCTTTGTGTCTGGATATACCCAGGTGTCTGAACCAAAACCAAGCACCTTGGAGATGGCAAAGTAGAGGCAAGCATTCCAGTGGATAATGATGATGATGTAAAGTACAAGATTAGCAATTCGGAAGATGTTGGGGAAATTGGTTCGAGTTTCTGTCCGGTCGAAGAACTCAAAGAGCCGAGTAAACCTTAAGAGGCGGTTGAACCTCCACTCTGGGTTGTGGATTCCAAGTTTGATGAATACAATATCCGTGGGAATTAAAGATATGACGTCTAATTTGAACTGGCGTGTCTTCATGTACTTTTCCTTCAGAACCTTTTCATCTTTTACAAGCAGTCCTTGCTCCAGAAAACCTGTTGACACATGAACAGAATAAGTTTCCTGTAATTGCAGACTGCACATATTCAGCAAAGTTCCCGTGACTGACCTGTTCTGATTCTCACAAAGCTGTCAGCAAGGTAGAAAACATCTGATGTGTAGTCCAAAACCAACCACAGTGTTGAATTTGTGTACTGTAGTTCATTAAAACATGCCCTATGGGGAAGAAAAACCATGACAAATGACCTCTGAAACATCAACAAGGTAAAGAAGACAGAAAATGCCATGAATTCAGACCTGGCCACCAGGAGCATAAGGTTGTAGAACACTGGGATGGATATTGTGGCCAGCCAGTAATAGTACAAATCTGTGGCAGGATCCATGATCCACACCTCCTTTCTGAATGAGAGAAGGAGAAATCTCTGTTAAAATAGCACGCCTATACCTAAAAAAGTTGTTTGCTTGTGGCTATCAGGAATAAGTATTATATTAGTATCAGTATTCAAGAATTCAAAGTTATGCCCAGTCCTACTACAATCTATTATGATCCAATTTGTTTTGTGAATGATTGAACAGATTTGGAGTACTAACTCTAGAAGACTGTGACATTTAAACATTACTCTTAGAGTTCTGATTGAACTCATCTTGGGTATTTGCAGGCAAGAGTCATTTTTGATGATTTAGATGCTGACTAATGAGCTTCAGGTACAGACGTTCATGAAAAATGTTGACGGCAACCTTTTGGTTTCTGCTTCCCTTGTGGATTCCAAACACAATGATGCCAATAATACCAGATATATATACACAATTATGAGTAAGACGTAGAATGTTTCAATTTGATGGAGAGTTGCAATCCTAGAAAAATCTATGTGGTACTTACGGCTCTTCCTTTTTAGCATCTTTCTTGTCGTCCTTTTTGTCGTCTTTCTTGTCATCTTTCTTGTCATCTTTCTTGTCGTCCTTTTTGTCGTCTTTCTTGTCGTCTTTCTTGTCATCTTTCTTGTCATCCTTTTTGTCATCTTTCTTGTCGTCTTTCTTGTCGTCTTTCTTATCATCCTTTTTGGGTTCCTTGTCATCTTTTTTGCTGTAAATAAACAGAGGCAGGTGAGGTCTACATTTAATCTTGTTGTCATACAGTAGTGTCAGGGAGCCTGAGGGGGGCGCTGTGACACAGTGAATACATGTTGCTATATAATGCAGGTGTTAGTCATAGATGACTCTTTAAATGACATTAACTGTGTGAAAAGCATTCTGTGACTGATCATTTGAATGAAATCAATGCAATCATAGAACAAAGAAGTAGACTCAGACTTATGTTTCTGTCAGCACTTTTCTCTGTTTAACATGAACACTGTGAATATATGAATGAATGAAGTGATCCCTCATCTTGATGGCCTCACGGTGGGACATGTGTCCAAGTGTGTGACTCAAGTGATGTTGGACACTGGGACTGGGCCCATGTGTTGTGTGTCCTGTCCTACTCAAGGGATTGTCACAAGCAAAGCAGAAAGGTGGCGCCTGTAAAACACTACAGTTCTTAGAGCTGGATCAGCCTCTCTTTGCTCAACAGCTCCACCTCCAAAGGTAACACGTTTGAGAGAGAGACAAATCTGATCAGCTCAAATTTAGAATTTAGTTTGTCTAGTTAGTCTGATTATATGTCCAACATACTGAAACATCATGTCAACCACCGAACAGATCTCTTTGGAATTTGGTTTTAGCCCGTGACTATGAACACAAACACTTTTAGTGGCCTTTTGACCTTCATTCTTCCCTTTGAGCAACTCTTTTGGTCCATAACAAAGCATCTCAAATCTCATGACTGGATTATTAATCTGTTTATTTTTCCAAAACATATTCAAGTTCATATTCATGACTCGTTATCTGTACATTTGCCTTTCCATGTGTCAACCCTAAAGTTAACTTGACATTTCTTGGCCCTCATGGTATGGCCACTCAGGATAGCAGTGAAGTGACAGAACAATCTGATTTCTCGGATTTGGATTGGTTCTATTCTCTTTACACTGTGCTTAAATCTGTTCGAGCAGATGGCCTGCCTTTGTCAAACTGAATCAGGCGGTGTGATTAAGCTGTGAGCGAGGATCCAGATCATCTTACCCGTCGTTGTTGTTGCAGTTGTTCGTGTTTTGTGCAGCTAGGGGCCACCGAACACCACTGCAAAGACACAAATACAGATGTGCATTTGTGACAAAGACACATAACAACTCAATATCAAGATATACGTTTCAGACTCTAATTCTGTAACGTTGAGGAACTGATGATCTTTCCAACAACTGGTTCAGGAAGAACATGAAGCTTTGATCTACTATGCCTTGGACAGAAATGTAATGAAGCCCTATTGTTTTACTTATCTTCATTTAATAATCTTTAATAATCCTTTTGGTTACCATGGCAACATGCTATGGATTCGAAGTATGGACTGAGCTTGTTCATTCAGAAGAAACAGACTTGTTTCCTTCACATTTGTTTTGCAAACAAATCAAAATAGGTGGATGCTTCTTTGACTTTCAGACACTCTTTGTTTTGTCCAGGTCTGGCATGTGGTTTCAGGTGTATTGCTCACCTGCTCCGGTTCCTGGTGGTCTCTGTACTCTGGCTGCTGAGTCTGGAGTCGGCAGGGCAAACGCTGTTCGACCCAAGGTGCGTCATGTGTGACAGCCTGGGTAAAGAGAGGTTTATCAGTGGATATGGACAGAACACGTGTAGATCATGCACAAGGACGTTTGAGTCCCAACATGATGTGGTGGCTGAGACTTTCTCTGATGCACTGGTCCTAGTACATCGTGTCATGAGACTCACCTGGGCCGCAGCCCGGTCCCCTCGACAGGAGTCTGATGCTGGCTGTCCATCAGCCTGGAGACATGAAATAGACATGAAATAGGACAGAATGATGGTACAGGGGTTAATCAGAAGGTTTAGGTCTGTGCTGGAAATGTTTCTACTAAAACGTGATCATTGCTCTTTTGTGGCACAAAGGAAATGGTGGATTTCGAAAGAGATCATGCATTTGTTGAGAGATTCCAAGTATTGTTTCAGTTCAAGTTCACAAGTTGTGTTAAAATGTCACCGATCGTGGAAGCAGGCGTGGAGTAAATATGGACGACGTTTATGTGTGCGTGTTATCGCGCTGCCATGAGCAATGATTTTTTGATGACGCCTCTGTTTGTTCGGCCAAGATGTGGCCTCACGCCACGTTGTCCTGACAGACTTTCGCGCTCGCCGCACTGACTCCGCTTCAGGGGTGGAGCAGGTGGAACACCTCAGTGGGAGCTCTCCTGGCCTATCCTGGACGAGGATCCCTTCTGAGCTGCTTCGTGTCATTTGTTGCCATCGCAGCCATGACAACCAAGACTAAGACAAGTGACTCCCATCTTCTATAATCATGTTCTACATGAACACACAGGCCTCAGTCATTAAATGTATTTTGGGGATTAATGGTAGAACAGACACCACTGTCCACCAACTTATTAGCTATTCATTCATTATCAGGTCATTCTGTAGAAACACACATTTTGCCCTCTCATTCTTGTTAATAAATGAGATCTCGTCTCTCAGTAACAGTGCACATAGAGACGGCTGAGTTGGAGCAAGCCCGCCCTGACAGTGTGTTTAGTCCCATTAGCTCGGCATGTTTCTCCTTCAGCGCCGCAAACTGCAAATCCTTCTCTCCCAGATTACATCAGCTAAACTTAGGTTTCCAGCCTGCGCTGACTTGTTAAGCTCACGGCTTCAGAGGGCGACCACGCCGTGACGCGATCAACACTTACTGTATGATCTGAGTTTACCCCAAGGTGAGGGATGGTGGTGGTGATGATGATGATGATGATGATGATGATGATGATGGTGAGCAGTTCAGGCAGTGAGGAGAGGTCAGGGAGAGCTCTGAAGGAATCCCATGCCAGTCCCAGTTTGTTCTTCACTCCTTCACGTCGAGCATGAGAGAGCGCCGGGAGAGCTGAAGGCTCTGAGTCACCTCGAGAGTTGGCGATAACTGTCTTCTAAGACGGGTCGCAGGAGCAAACAGCACACATGCTTTTCCCCTGCTGTGGTGGAGCTCCGTCTGTTCATCCGCTGTGCACCACCTCCTCCAGAGGATCAGAGGGGAGGAGGAGGCGGAGGAGGAGGAGGGAGGGAATAATTATTTTCTATTCCTTTAAACTAAAGCGCCTGAGAATCAGCCGCTAAACCAAAGCAGAGACTGTCAGATTGGCTATTTTGTCTGACCCTGAGTGATGCTTGAAGATTTCACAGTTCACAGTGTCACCATGCCAGCTGTGCTGAGTGTATGTATCTAAAGACACTGAGCCTGCAAACATTTGAAGTTATTATTTCCGTATACATGCCACGTATCAAATCTTTGATTGGATTCGTCGCTGAGATCTTAGAGTTTCATTTAACTTTGACAGAAAATGATGAGTCGCTTTCTGTTTTCTACACGTTGTTTGCACAGAGAAGTGAAATAAAGACAAGAATAAGACTACAAACAACATGTCTGACGCTGTCGTGGTCACATTAGGTAGATTTTATTTAGAGTAAATGAATTCAGTACTCTCTTTGGAATTCATTTTATTCCAAAGAAGTGAGTCGGCACGTTACACTCAGCTGCTTTCAGCTAACAATTTTACTATTAAACACAGCCAGGATACCTGTTTTGTGTGTATGTTATGTTCCGTGTTATGTTAGGTATCACTGGGTGGATAAACAGGGCCGATCGGGGTCTGAGCCACCTCTTTATTTAGATCTCTTCCAGTCTTGAGCAAATCCTCTTAGTGTGTGGACGGCTAAAGTGAGACATCAGACTCCACCTCCAGCTCCCGGAGAGCAGCAGGACAGTCCCCCCCCCCCCCCCGAGCAGCCTCGGCTAATCTCGGCTCTGCCTCTTCTTCCGCCGGGCTCCCGCTGACAGCTGGGACCTCACAGAACCCTCACTCAATCACTCACTCACTCACTGTGAAAGTGAGAGCAGGTGGAAAACACGGTGTGACGGAGAGCACGTCGCGCACGGTGCCTCCTGATTGTTCGGCTCAGGTTTGGAAGATCCTGAACAGAAGTGAAATCTTAAAATCATCCTTAAAATATGACTTGAATGATGGTTTTTTGTAATTCACTTTTTATTGCTTTTTTTTTTTTTTTTTTTTTAGCAGAACACAAGCAAACACTCGACCAATGCCAGGAGACAAAGAACAGAAACATGATTCCTGACATACATTAGACGAGTCAAAAACCACACCAACAACAACCATAATAATAATAATAATAATAATAATAACAATAATAATGAAAATAAATTTAAAAAAAAAAAAAAAAAAAAAAAAAAAGGAATATTACTCACAGAGACATCACAGAGACATCATATATGGATCCCATATTTTCCTGCATTCTTCCTCCCTATTATTTAGCCTAGAAATCAAAGCTTCATAGCTGGCTATTTTGGTCATTTCTCCCACCCACTCATTAAATGGGACCTCATTTTTTGACTTCCAGTGCCTTAGAACAATCCTAGATCCCGTAGTGAGGGCCAATCTACACCAGAGAATTTGTTGAGATGATAACTCCACTCCCTCTGGTATTATGCCCAAAATGCATAAGGCAGGACTCGGTATTATCTCTATCCTTAATGCTTCACTGATGCATGAAGTTATTTTTCCCCAAAAATTTTGTGTCAATTCACATTCATACAACATATGTAACAGTGTTCCCCTATTCCTCTCACATCTCCAACAAATCTCTGATTCACAGAGCTTTAGCCTTGCCATCTTGCAAGGAGTCCAATACACCCTATGTATAATTTTATATCTAATTAAGCGTGTCTGCATCTCTCTAGATATCTTATACCAGGACCCGGTTATGTCCTTCCACTTCTCCATCGTAATCTCACCTTGTAGATCTGCCTCCCATGCTCTCTTAAGGCCTTCCATTGAATGATGGTTTTTAAGTTTTTAAGTAAGAGATGGAGACAGAGAGAGAGGGGAGGTTGGCCTGCAGCCGCACAGCGGTTAGATTAGCGGCTGTAAATGAGATTAAAGTTAATCTGTTGATGCCTCTTGGTGAGCAGACAGAGGAGATGCGATGGATCATTTGATGTAGCCGCCCCTGAAGGACATCTGTTTCAGCCCAAACCCTCCTCTAAGACAGAGATGAGTGTGTACGCGACAGAGTGTGTGTGTGTTTGTAGTTGGACTCGAGGGAAAGTCACGCGTCAAGCGCGTCTCGACTTCATGCCGATTCATTCCATGTTCTTTACATGTCAGTGCTCATGTATTGTATGATACTGTCACTGTGATCTGAAACAAGAAGAACCGGATCCAGCAACCAAGCGTGATGGAGAAACCACGATATGTCAGTTTATTTTGTCCGCTACAGGCTACCGTAGAAACATGGAGGTTGAACATGGCGGACTCGGCAGGAGAGGACCTGCTGCTGGCTCATTCTGAAGGGACCAAAAAACGGAACGATTCTTATTTTTAGGTGATGAAATCATTGGGACGCAGACTGAGAACGTTACACAAACCAACTCGGAGACCGGAGACTCAGGCATGTGGTTGGTATCTGCCCTGCAGGGATGGGATCCGTTGGAGCTGCAGGTCTCCAGGCTGCGGCGTGACGCTTGGAGGTCGACCATACATAATCACCGGCCCCTTGTGTGTTTGTAATTGCAAAGATTGGGCTTGTTGTCTCCGCGGTCTCCCAGGATGCGCTGCTCATTGAATCACACCGCTGATGAGGATGATGAACAGATGACTTTGAGCCCATGGCGCCCAAAGCTCTTTGCTCTGACACCGTTGTTTTGTGGGTTGTCATGAAAACTGCAACCTCTCAGGAGCCATGGAGAATTCAGACCAGACTGAGTGAAAAATATTCAGTACTTAATATATCTATCTAACCTCTATGAATGTGTCTCCAGCCATCTGTGACTGAAACTAACATGATAGGGAGTCATGAATGAATCCAGTCAGCTGTCAAGTATGAAAGCAGGATCAGGACTGAAGCTGCTTCGGACCAAACTGTGACCTTACTAAATGTGTTGTTAATTCCCAGTTGCTGCCGATGTGTTAACAAGCTGCTGACAGCCGACGCTGCTCCAGCACACCAATTAAATTCATCACTGCCTCGGTGTGAGCTCTGTCAACCTCTCCCACAGGGGCGCTCCCGCATCACCTCGCCTCACCTTCCTCAGACACCAGGGCGGTTCGGCTCACCTCCACGTGAGACGGTTGAGCCTCAAAGTGACCACACCACACAATGGTGCGTTGTGACAAAAATCATCACCTGGACTCGGTGGCGGCAAACAGGGGCACGATGTGACGTTAGATAGGACATCCTTTTCTCAGATCAGCATCATTCTGGCTGCTTCCAGGAACAAGGAGTTCATTTAAGTCATGTTCCAGTATGAGCAGCAGAGGTTATCAACTGATTCATGGTCAGGAGATCCAACAGGTGGCGAAGCTTTCTTCTTCATCGTCAGCCTGTATTGAACCAAGTCCAGAGATGTCAGTCACTGAAGGCTTGTGTTTACGAAGTGTCGTGTTTCCCGAGTTTGATTCTTTAAAGCTCTTTTACTTTCTGTTTATTAAGTAAAGACGCACTCATAGACCAATCTGGATAAGTACTTTTGTGATATAAGATGCGCAACATATTTGTTCCACTGGTATTGTCCCGATGGGAAGACTGTGACTGTGTCATTTTACCTGTTTTATGTCCTCAGTGAGGTCGAGCTTTATGTTTTGTTTCATGTGAACTCACCAAAACAAATGTATTATTAAACTCACAGTAATAAAGCCAATAAAGTACTGATTCACATCCTGCAGTGACTACATTGATTAATTGTTTATTATTGATGCTGAGTAACTGATGACCACGTAACCTGCAAAATACAAAGCAGTCACATGATGTCTGCTCTAAAAGACTGAACTGAACTGAACTACTACTACTAAACTAAACTAAACTAAACTAAATGAACTGAACTGAATAAAACTAAACTAAATTAAACTAAACTAAACTAAATGAACTGAACTGAATAAAACTAAACTAAACTAAACTAAATTAAACTAAACTAAACTAAACTAAACTAAATTAAACTAAACTAAACTAAATTAAACTAAACTAAACTAAACTAAACTAAACTAAATTAAACTAAACTAAACTAAACTAAATTAAACTAAACTAAACTAAATGAACTGAACTGAATAAAACTAAACTAAACTAAACTAAATTAAACTAAACTAAACTAAACTAAACTAAACTAAATGAACTGAACTGAATAAAACTAAACTAAACTAAACTAAACTAAACTAAACTAAACTAAACTAAATTAAACTAAACTAAACTAAACTAAACTAAACTAAACTAAATGAACTGAACTGAATAAAACTAAACTAAACTAAACTAAATTAAACTAAACTAAACTAAACTAAACTAAACTAAACTAAACTAAATGAACTGAACTGAATAAAACTAAACTAAACTAAACTAAACTAAACTAAACTAATTAAACTAAACTGATCTGAACTGAACTAAACTGAAATAAACTAAACTAAACTAAACTGAACTGAACTGAACTGAACTGAACATGTCAAATAATGATGCGCCGCGTGATGACTTGAGCTCCACACATGCAGCACTGCTGCCCTCTTGTGTCCAGGTGTGTTCAGAGGCAACAAATACACATAATACAATATTTATCTCATGGCTAATGTCTCAGCGAAGAGCTGAGTGGACAGATAACATTTGTTCGGTGGATGGGATGTAAATTATTTATTGACATTT
Source organism: Nibea coibor (assembly GCA_023373845.1). Taxonomy (NCBI): domain Eukaryota; kingdom Metazoa; phylum Chordata; class Actinopteri; family Sciaenidae; genus Nibea; species Nibea coibor. The sequence continues at coordinate 12,344,653 of CM041732.1, read as the reverse complement.
GGAGCACATTTCATTCCTTCAGAGAACAGAGACATTTATATTCCAAATTACGTTTATATAAGTCGTATGATTCAAAAAGTTTGACTTAGGTAGTTTCTCGGGGCTGTAATAACAATAACATATCGAAAAGCTCCAGGAATTATGTAAAGCACTGTGTGTATACACTGTGTGTTTGTAGAAAAGAATCGCAGTGAACATGTTCAGGTATACAGTATGTAGACATCATTCATTACAGAAGCTAACCTGCTGTGTTGTGTGCGAGGAAACCACAGACGTCATGCCAGTTCACACATGTCCAGTGGTTTACTGGTGGATCTGAGTGCTGACTTTACCTCAGCTCGTCTGTGGGTGGGTGACCTGAGGAGTGTTTTCACTCATTCTAACATGTCAGAGCAACACGGCCAGGAACTGAATGAAGTCAAAGAAAAGGGTCACTTGTCAGAAACGGTGTGTGTTCCCACACACTAGCTAATCATGTGCATGATATCAGAGCTGGCATGACGGACATCCCTGATGACCTTGTGATGAGTGACTGTGTGAATGACATAGGGGTCAGACTACTCCTACATCTCGTCAGATTAGTGTGAGTGTGACCCTGCTGACATTAAACATCCTTAAAACTCTCCGACACTTCGTAAGTTTGTTGTCATCATTTGATTACTATGATTTGTGGTTCGTGGTTCCTTCACTGCTTTTTATTTCCATGAGTGTATTTCTGCATTCTTGGCTGATCCAATCACCTTCCAACCCGGCACTGGGGCTGTGATGTCATCAGCAGGTGGTGTGTGGTGTGGGTGATGGGCTGACTCCTGCTCAGGGTACTCCTGTTACATTTGTGGTGGGCCTGGCTCGTTGCCATGGGGCTTGTTTCCTGGTGCTTGCTACTATACAGGTGTGATCTGAGTGTGGGTGTGCGTGTGTGTGCGTGTGTGCTGGGTGACTGCCTAACACTGGAACTAGACAATCTAAATCAACCTTCCATCGCCGCTCATTGTTCTATGTTTTACAAACATGGGAACGTGCTCCACGAAAAGACGTTTTTATGCCGATGACACTTGACTTTATATTCTCCTTGTCTCAGCTGAGTCGTGTGAGTTGCAGCTGCCTTACAGCGTCTTCCACCCAAACAAAACAGAAGTCCTGATTATTGGACCAAACATCACCTTCAGCCTCAACAGAATTCCAATCCGGCGGTCAAACTGGACTCCTCGGTTACGTTTGGATCCTTCATCCACATCTGCCGCGTCAGCTGATCTCACTCGCACCAGATGCTGAAATTGTCATCACGCCTTCATTTCACCTGGACTTGGTGATGTCTCTTCCTGTCTGCGGCATTTTAAAACTCAACTTTAAAACAGAATCTTCCCACATGACACTGCTTCTGTCGTCATTTCACAGCTCATCCGCATCGGGCAACGCAGCTGACGATGAGCAGCCCATACCAGACACTGGCACAGACACAGGCACTCACATCACAGGGTGATTACTCGCTTACCCTCTGATGGAGGCCGAGAATTTTCTTACCTGAGTAAAATAAATGAGCTTTACTCATGATCAGTGAAGGCAAACCCCACCAAGACTTTGAAATCGAGACTGAAGACTCTCCTACCCTGCTCCTTTTGCGTCGTAAAACACCTGCAAAATGTTATGGCAGAAGATTCAAAATGAATAATCCAGAGGGCCCCTTTCACACGTCTGAGCTTACATGTCCATGTGCCTGTGTGAAGCCGTACCCTCAGCTCCTCAGCCTGCTGGACTACCCCACATGCAGCGAAGCTCGTCTTACCTCTGCGCCTGTATGCCTGCCAGGACTGAACAGTGGTGCCACTCTTACATGTAAGACAGCACTGAGACTGAGCTGCCTGGAAAACACTGCCCTTTTACCTGCAGCAGGTTTTATCAGAGATACAAAAACATGTCAGTGCTCAGACCTTCATCGGGTCAAACTGAGGAACAGAGAACGGGGGATGGAAACTACAGGGGCTCCTGGGACAGACAGACAGAGAGAGAGAGAGGAGTGAGGTTGGCCTGCAGCCACACAGCGGTTAGATTAGCAGCTGTAAATGAGATTAGAGCTAATCTGTTGATGCCTCTTGGTGAGCAGAGATGCGATGGATCATTTGGTGTAGCCGCCCCTGAAGGACATCTGTTTCAGCCCAAACCCTCCTCTAAGACAGAGATGAGTGTATGCAATGGAGTGTGTGATGTTTGTGGTTCAGTCTCAAGGGAAAGTCACGCAGCGTGAGTTGTGCACGTCTCGACTTCATGCCGATTCATTACATGTTCTTCACATGTCAGTGCTCATGTATTGTATGATACTGTCACTGTGAGCTGAAATAAGAAGAAACCATCAAAGGACCAATGTGTGGGATTTAGTGGCATCTAGTGGTGATATTGGAAATTGCATCCAGCAATCAAGCGTGAAGGAGGAACCATGGTCCATGCTCATTTATTTATGTCAGTGTTTATTTTCTGGGCTACTGTAGAAACATGGAGGCTGAACATGGCGGGCTCGGCGGGAGAGGACCTGCATTCACACTGAAGGGACCAAAAACAGAACGGGCCTCTGATCAATCTTCACTTCAATGAGTAAAAGAACAGACTTGTGTAACCACAGCGACGACACAGAAGGTCTTGGCACATGGACACAGGTCAGATACCAAAAGTTTAAACATCCCCGCACAGCGTCAGGAGGAAGTCTGGCATTTCTGCAAGCGCTGTCTTATCTGCAACATAACACATGCTCAGTGTGAGAGGCCTCCCAGGTCAACAAGCGTGTTAATGCGAGCTTCACATCCATACGTTTCTAGCACAGGTTGCTGAGTGGGGGAGCGTGCAGAGGTTTATTCCCTGAGAGCAGCTTCCTGCTAAGAGAGAGCCTAAAGACTTTCCATATGGAGCAGATCTAGGTTGTTTACGGACTCGGCAAATCACACCATGAGCACACGCTTTGCGAATGCGGCATGGAGGCAGGAACCTCGAGGCAGAACCTCGATCGTGGTGGGTGTCCATCTGCCAAGGCCGGTCAGTTAGAAAGAGAGAGAGGAGAGGAGAGATGGAAAGAGAGAGGGACAAACAACAACCCTGAAATCAATTCGGTCACATGTTCCGGGGCTCTGCGTGGAGAGGACGAATGACCCGTGACGGCAGACCCGTGAGGCCAGCAGGTTCCCAGGGGGGTCAGAGTGGTGGTGGTGGTGGTGATGGGGGCTCTGAGTTCTCCTCAGAGCTCGGTGGAGACGCTGTGTCCTGACACTGCGATGCTATCTGACTCCTCCGGCGGTGCTGTTATCTGAAACTCTGTGAGACGGACTCTCTGCCTGCGCCTGTGTCTCCCCTCTTGTGCCTATGCTGTCTTCACCTTTACAGAAGTCCTCCAAGCAGACATGCGTACAGCATATTTACCTGGATGCTGTGCAACATGTTTGTGATTTTGTGCTGTAAAAAAAAAAAAACTTGGCTTGATGCTTGTGTTCCTCCCCGGTAATCACAGATCTCCACCTGCTGGGCTGTTTGTCTGCTGAGCGCTGGCAGCGCATGAATACGTGATGTCAGGGTTGCATGTTAGGCTGAGGTCGCCCGGGTGAGGTGGGCAGGTGTGGGGGGGATGAATCAACAACGTGTTACAGAAGAACCGACAGGTGGCTGATTCCCTTGTCTGTCAGTCGATTAAAAACACGATTAAAACAATCAAAACGCAGACGTTCACAAGTAAATAACACTATTTCTGGGGCAGTCTGAAGTGAGTTATCTAAGGGTGATCAGAACATCAGGTGTGAGTGATTCATGCCATGACTAAGGAAGCTGGACATGTTGAGGTCGTCTTGTGTCAGTGTTGTCTTGTGGTTTTCCTGTTTTATTTTGAAATTTCCCCCTCCTCTCGTTTCAGATCTGGCCCCTTCCCCTGGTGTGGTTCCCACCTGCCTGATTATCCTCCCGCCCTCATTGTTTCCACCTGTTCCTCGTTACCATGTGCATATATTGTCTGCATCTCCCTTTGTCTGTTGCCAGTCCGTCTTGCACCAGCAAACCAGCGCCTCGTCATAGTCAAGTTCTTTTCCGCTTTAGATCTGCTCCCTAGATATTATAGCGTTTTCCTCACAGTGATATTCTCTTGTACTTTCTTAATGAATGATTTTGTCTAATAAAATAGGAGCAGTCGCTGAAGCATCAGTGCAATTGAAGATGTACGTAGATCAAGATGAGCAAGTTTACCTGCGCGTGTTCACCGAGCACAGGGAACCAGTCCAATTTCCTCCAAGCCCTAGTTTACACAGTATTACCCAGGAAATGTTGTCAAAACGTGCAGAAATCTAAGTGTCCTCCAGTCTCTGAAACAGTCCTCACACGCTGTAGCCTTTTCCATGAGCTTATGGAACTGCCAGTCCACAGTTGACAGAACTGATCTGATTGCAGCCTATGAGACATGAATCAAACCAGAGAATGCTTCCAGCCCAGCTGTGGGGTTCCTCTCAGATATCTCTACATGGATGAAGGCACGCCGCCCTCCAGCTGAGCCTCTCAAAAAACTGAGCTACTGGTCATCCCAGCCAAACCTACCATGACATCAACATCAAGATGACTCCCTATGTCTTGCCTCCAGTAGGGTGGCGAGAAACTTGGGAGTCATGACCAATGACCAACTAAACCTTCTCTAATCGTGTCAACTGAGTTGCCCTGTCGTCCAAACTTTTCTTGTCTGTTGTTCCTGTTGGTGGAACGTCCTACCAGTTCATACCAGATCAGGGGCGTCCCTGTCTAGTTTTAAAAAAATTCGTGTAGACCTCCAGCTCTTCAGGTTACCTGAGGTTAGGCATAAACTTGAGGCTCATTAATTTGTTCACAGTCTAGCTGATGATGAAGACCAGGAGATGTGACTGAAAGCTCCAGAAAGAGAAAAAAAAAGATGCTTAGATGTTGTTTTGAGATATTCTGAGACTCAACATGAGTTCTAGGGGTGGAGGTAACCGAAAGAACCTGCTTTATCAAGCAGCCGCTGATTGGTTGGCCGTAGGCCCGCTTGGCTGGCTGCGCTGGCCTCATGTGGGTTGTGGTGACTTAATACCTGCTCTTTGGTAGTGCCTGAAACAACATCCCTCTGTTAGCTGCTACACAGTGGCTACCTCCTGTAATTACAGAGCCATGTGTCCGCAGCCTCCTCCTGCCTGCCCGCGCTGAATGGTAACAGAAATCGTCCAGTCACTGTGCACCCCCTCCTGAGCCAACAACACTTCACTCATTCATTCACGCCTGAGGTCAAACAAGAAGAGGGTGAGGAGTTAAAGAGAAGTTAACATATAGTTTAGATTGATTTCTGTAGAAGATTACTGCTGCATTAGTCTATACTTGGCCCTGGATTGTGCGGGGCTGCTCAGAGAAAACAGTGTGTATAGTTAGACTCAGTATTATGGCTATTTTAACACTTGTAAAGATACAAGAGTTAAAATACCCATAATACTGAGTCTCATCCCAGCGCACAGCTCCTCCAGATTTCCTCCCAGATTCATGTGGAGGAAAGAAGACAAATAAAAAAGGTTTCTGCTCCACAAACATTCAGCTGCAGGTCTAACTTTAGCATCTGATAGTTCTCAGCGAGCACAGTACAGCTCGCTCATTGTTCGGCACTGTGTCCTGACATCTAGGAGAGTTCAGGAATTCACAGCGTCATGGTTCTGTGTTTTCTAAGAACAAATTTATGATCAGCACAGGCTGCATGTTTAGGTCAGCTAAACACTGACACATGACAGGTAGAGTCTTAGTCTAATGTAATATTTTTCACTTCCATTCACCACGCCCCTGTTGGAGCACCCCCGGGCATGGGGCTTTGAATACCTCCGGTCTGTGAAGATTGTCAGTAATACTGTAAATTACACAGACAACTGGAGCTGTCTTGCATGACTTTTCTTTTTGTTCCAGTTGTGCAGCAGTCCTCGTCTCGCAGTGTATGCTGGGAAAAGTCACATTCTGATCAGATGTCATGAGAGGAAAATAAAAAAAAAAAAAAGACAGGAGAAAGGTCCATTATGACTTTATTTGTTTCTTTCTTCAATTAAATGACAGAAAGGTGGATGAACTGATGGAGAGCTGACTGATGTTCTACATCAACATGAGCTCCTATGGAATATTAAAGCCAACATCGTTAGTCATCTAAAGCCATTGAGCTGTATGAGAACTCTTTTTTTTCCATTTGGAAATGCATGAACATCAGGTCACGGTGGAATTCGTCTGTTACCTGTTCATCCTACGCCTAACGACATTCATGGCCAGAACACAAATCAAGATTTAACTGTTGAAAGGTTGCAAGGCGAGACACTGACTTTAGCACTTAACATGATGAGATCCTAAAGAGGAGTACTGCATTGCTTCGGATAAAGACTCTCTTCAACTCGTCACTTTGGTATTGCATTTATACATTACAATATTCTGCAAAGAAACAAAAAATGTACAACTGCATAAATATAAAATTCTTCCACCATGTTTAATGGCTAAAACATTCAGAGAGTTCCACCACAGTGCTGTGATGAAGCCAGAGGAAAAAAAAAAAAAAAAAAAAATAAAAAACAAAAGTCTTCCTTCTTAAAAACTCCAGTTAGCACCGTGCACTCACAGCAGGCCAGTGTCTAACAGGCTGGACACACAACTCGACTACATTCAAGGCAAATCAAAAGTAAAAGGCATGAAACCAAGTCATAAAACCCCTTCACACATTTAAGTGATTTAACAAAGCACAAAAAGAAAAAAGGCAAAGTAAAAAGAGTCTCCCGTGATCAGATGCAAAAGACAAATAAAAAGAGGAAAGAAGTTCCCTGGAGTGCAGCCTTTTCCTTACACAGATCAGAAGAGTGTACCATGTCGGATAATTTCAAAATCATTAAAGTGGGAGTGTGTGTGTTCGTGTGGGACACACACACACACACGCCTAGAAACTGCTGAAGCTTGCCGGCAAAAAAAAAAGGGGGGGGGGTTCGGAAGGACCAGATTTTGCGACTACTGCACACTCCAAAAATATCTACTCAAACTACAACGAGGCAGCGGTATGCAGAGGAAGGGGGGGACAAACGCAGCTTGTTTACACGTCAGAGATGGAATTAAACTCGACTAAACAGTCAATCGATGAACAATGTCCCATGGCTTGTGGAAAAGTCTCATTTACAGCAGAATAAATATTTAATTTTTTATTTTTTATTAGGCCTATTGCTACTTTTCCTCTAAATTACATTCTAACGCTAGACAGAAGTGTAGAAGCTAGTGATGAAAGCAGACAGATTACACATCGGTCCCCTATCAGGTTTTTTCTCTCATTTATTCATTCAAGACTAGTTGTGATTGACTTAACCGCTACAGCCTAACCCCCTCACTTATCATCTCCTACATTAGATTGGTATTTAGTTAAGGGCAGGGGGGGGCAGGTCAGGGAAAGTGCTACGGTCCTGAGGTCGGTCATAAACTGTTAATCTGGATCTTGATGTCAAAGCGTCCCTGGTAGCGGTCCTTCTCGATGTAAAAGATGTTCTCTCCGTACACTTTGCACTCGATGCGCAGCTCGGTGTTCAAGGTCAGGTTGGTGAACTGCAGGGCCACCAGCGGCTGCAGGTACTGAGGGTGCAGCAGCTTGCCGTAGTACGGGTAGTACTGCAGAGGGAAGCCGGCGCCGATGCCGTAGTACTTGATTTCCCCGATTTTACCGGCGTCCTCCTCTTTCTGGAAGGAGCGAAGAGACAGGTGTATGACGTGACAAAACCACAGGGCGAGCCAACAAACAGAGATTTATTATGTTGAGACTCTGATTCTGAGAACACAAAGCAGGTGGCGTACCTTGTTGGTGCAGTAGAGGGGCATGACATTGGGCTGCACCTTGGGTTGAGCCTCTTCTGGGATGCTGTCATTAGAGGAAGGAGGCTAAACGGGAGGACAAGTTAAAGATGCTTCAGTGAATACACAGCCAACACTTTGTTTTTCATGCAGAGATCAGATTTCTACCTGGTGCCAACAACACTGGGTGTAGCTCTCTTTAGGTGTCGGCACAGGACACATTCTGAAAGCCTGACTCTTCCCATTATTTTAGGTCGATGCAGCAGTATTGCGTGCAAGGTGAGGTTCATAACCCGTGAAATGACCCGGAATTTGATCGGTTAGGTCCGATACCATTTGGAAAGTTGAGAAGAGCCACGTGATTAAATCATTTTCATCCCCATTCAAGTTAGGACGGCAAAACTCTGAGTTGGTTGTTCAAGTGGTGGAGGTCTTACTCTATGGGCCACCCAACACAGGCACGTCTGCGGAAGATGTGTCCAGGTCTGTGGCACTTCAAACTTGTTCGTGTAAAATTACCTTTGGATAGAAGTTGACAATCCTGTTGAGCTTCACGATCAGGCAGGGCTTGCCCTCCTTGAAACCAAAGTCGCGGTCCTCGATGCCGGAGCAGGGTCCCAGCCAGGTCCTGGAGAAGCGGCAGGCCTTCCTGACGCCGATGTCGCTCTCCAAGTCGCCCCGGTTCTTGTATTCTGCAGGCTCCTCTGGAGGGGAGGGAGGACAGCTGATGGGTTAGGGTTACGATCACGGATCACAAAAGCCAAGCCACGGACCTTTTTGTGAAGTCAAACCTACCTCCACAGTCCTCAAACTTCATCTTGTCCAGCTGGTTTTCATCGTCATACGTGGCCAGGAACTCCCTCAAGGCCTTGGTGTAAGGCAGGTAGGTCTCCACGTCGTTGAGGTTGAAGGTCACTTCAGCTTTGTCTGACCGTGGGGTGTGTGTAAGGCCTGTGGAGGATCACATCAGCTGCACTTTATTAAGCTGATCCCAGAGCAGAAAAGTCAGAAATAGAACCCTCGTATCTCGAATAAGAGCAGAAAATTAGGCAAGCTTTGAGGTCTGAAAATGAGACATCCTGTGACACATTCAGGAACACTGACGAGGTGGGAAACCCACTTTTTTTTCCGCCAACTTCTGCAGATTCAGATGTGATGAGAAGATCGATGTCACATCTGCACATCCCTGACACGGATACTGTTTCCTCCTGCTTCCAGTCTTTGTGCTAGGATTAGCTGAATAGGCTGAATATGGTCCGGACCTGCAGTGTCTCTGTACTGGACCCGGATGAAACTGATAGAGCTCACGTGTCTCTTTAAATGTCACACCGGCCCCTTTAGCACAGTAACACAGCACACAGCGGGGAGCTCGTTTTCACTCCTTGGACTGTGCCGTTAACTTAATCTGTTAACTATCAGCTGACCGGGGATCCGGTCATTGACAGCAGATTTCCCCCCATGACACAGCTGTGTTTGGATGCCCTCGCATGAACACAATGCTCGCTGGTAACGCCTCCTCAAAACAGCAGTCAAGACTAGTAGCTGGCTGCCACCAGCCTCCATCCTGTCCACTCGACAGTTGGGTTCTGCGCATGCTCAGTAGGGGCCGGTAAACCCCCAGCTGGCCCGTCTCCTCCATGGAAACGGAGGCTGCGGCGTGCGCACAGGGGAGGGGTTGCCGTCAGCGCGGTCGCCATGGGACCCCGATAAGAGGACATGTGGTGAGTTCATTTCCAAAACAACACGCAGCCAGGATGAGCATGCGTAGACCTTCCAACATCTTTACATATAACATCTGAATTATACTTTCATGGGATCATTTAAGATTCAAACTTCACGATTAATCTTTGAGGCAAAACAAGCTCACTCCAGCATGTGATCGATTTATGTCCTGAAGAGAAACTCTAAGAAGGACAGAGGTCTGACTGGACATGAACGCATACTTCTGTCGTATGATGGCCATAAAACAGACAACTCATACGCACTATTATTTTCTGGCTGCCAAAAATAAATGACGTCACATTGTATATTTGTCTCAAAGACCTATGACGGCCACCTTGTTTGGACCTCGGTGTCATACATAATGATGCTGACTTGACCACACTGTTTTCCGCAGCGCGTCCACCCAGACGGTCATGAAAAACTACCGTGAGGTCACAGAGAGGCAGTTCTGATCCACAGAGTAAGCACAACAAAAACACACTCTGCCGTTTGAGAGAAAAAAAAAGAAAAAAAAAAAAAATCGAGGGAACATCACAAGATCCTCAAAGTGCAACACGACCCTCGTCCGGACTTTTATTTACTCCACTGTTACTAAGCAGTGTTTGAGTCTGCAGGCGACCTTTAGACCCAGAGGCGGACCTGCGTGCGTGATAGAATCCTGACAGACAGGAAGTGGGTGTCACTTCTTACCTGGGGGTGCGACTCTGTCCTGCCAGGTGGGCTTGTAGTTGCTCAGGGTGAGCAGCAAGGCCTGGATGGTTCCCACGAAGATTCCAGCCAGGCATCCATAGAAGATGATGTAGAACACCAAGATTTTGACTGGGGAGAGAAAGAGAGGGGGGAAAAAAAAAGGGTCAGTAAAGCCGGACATTGAGAGACGGGAGGTCAAGCAATCATCACCTACGACAGCTGACACCGAACACACACGAGGGACGTCCTGAAGATTCACCCCTCGGGGGCTGAGTCAGCTGCTTTGCAAGTCAAATTAAAAGCTGTGTGTTATCAAGGTGTGACGGGTGATTCTGTTAATGAACAAACAGTGTGGAGTGAACAAACTTGTGTGAAGGGGGGGGGGGGGGGGGGGGGGGGGGCGTGTCCAACCTGTTGAGCAGCTGCAGGGCTCCGTGACCACACACCAACTGCTACGCCGTCACCACCGCCACATCACATGACCTTCCCAACGTGCCAGAAGGCGTGCGGGAGACTGAAGCGAGGTGTTTTTTTAACGGCCTCGTGAGACCATCAATAATTCGTTTTTGCCCATTGAGCTCCAGCTGTGATTGACACGGGGAGGGGTGGGGGTGGGAAGGGTGCATCGCGCCCCCCCCCCCAGCGCGACAGCTGCGATGCGACGTTGGGACGAGCAGCTTGAAGCGGAAAAGGAACTTCACTCATGGTCGGTGTGCAGGGAAAGGCGCAGCGTGCAGATGAGCCGATACGGGCTCAAGGTTAGACCAGCTTCACTCTGGGTTGGGATGAAATGTTTCCTGGGGAGAGGGCCACAACTTATCTTGTGCATTAGTCTCAAGCCCCGGCTTCAAGGACGCCAGCGGGACACCAGCACGCTAAGAGAGCCTGTGTCTCCGGGAACTACAAAGACAGCATTCTTGATAAAACAATCCAACAGTGGCGGCCTTTGTCCTCACAGATTTACAGCCGCTGAGCTGTGAAGCCTCGCGCACACACACACACGCACACACACACACACACGGCAGAGCTCGCTCGAGGATGCCCGTGGCCAGCGCGCAGATGGAGGGTCACGGCTCACAAAGCGTTCGCCGTCCCACCAGTTAACTGCGCCGCACGGCGAGAAAGCGTGACTCGAGTTAACCTCGCAGCCCCGGCGAGCTATGCATTCCCCCGGCCGGGGCCCTCTCTGCTGCTGCTGCATGAAGCAATGTCAAAAGGTCATGACACGAGCAGAGCCCGCGTCTTCTGGGCAGTCCCACACATCCGCCGCTCCTCGCCCGAGCCAGAGCGCGAGGGCAGTCTGCAGTCCACGGCAACTCCGGCTGGAGACTTTTGAAGGGGTCTGACGTGACTGTGGCTCAAACTTGTGATCCCGGATCAGCATAGATGTCTTTCATCACAACCTTCAAACACACACACACACACACACAGAGCACTGCGCATGGCACACTTCCCAGATGCATCAGCATTTTCGTTTGACCTCAGAAGGACAAACGGGAGGCGCCGAGCCTCGGTCAGCCTCGGAGCGGCAGCCTCAGACATCATGTCACTCCCGGCTTTTTATTTGCCACCCAGGTGTTCGCCGGCGTCTAGACGGAGCAGCAGCGGAGGAGCTCGCGTGACATTGAGAGAGGAGCAGCAAGGACATGCGCACTGGCCTGGCCGGGGCGAAACGGGAGAAGAAAGGTCGAACGAGTTAATCAGCCGTATTGTTCGTTAGATTACAGTGACATCTGATCACAGGAACCCGACACGGATCGATAGTCCGCTCTCCATTTCCGAGCAGGCCCGATCACCTTGACTCACCTTGGACCGTGATGCATTTTTAACCCTTTGACTGCCCGCTCCAGAAAACGCTCAAACACAAAGTTGACGTTTCGCCTGCCCCTCCACGCCCCCCCCCCCCCCCCCCCCCAAAACAACAAGACAGCCAATGTGGAGTCAGCGTCGTGAGCCTCGCGGCGCACCGCGAGCCGCGCGAGCCCCGCAGCGCGAGCCTCGCACCGCAGCGGCTACACTCCGTGAATGTACAATAAGAAGTTGGGGAGCAGCCTCAAACTCACACACACACACACACACACACACACTGTCTCTCTCTCTCTCTCCCTCACTTACACACACACACACACACACACACACACACACACACAGTGCTTTAACCATCTCTGATAAAGCGCACGCGGCATGCTCGCGCGCTCTTCGGACGCCGCGAGCCGGCGTCTCGCGCCGCCGGTGTGTGTGTGTGTGTGTGTGTGTGTTCTCGGGATGCAGCAAAGTTAAATAATAAATGAATAAATAAATAAATAAATAATCAAACAGGTTGTTCAAACACAAAGGCGACCCGCGCGCTCCTCTCCTCTCCTCTCCTCTCCTCGCTCGCGCGCGCTCGCCAATTCGCCGGCTCACGCGCTCTCTCACGCGTACACATCATGTGTGTCCACACACACACACACACACATACATACTCACACCAACTGCCTCCGGTACGGCCGAGCAGCGCCCCTTTCTCCGAGTCCCACACAAACTTCTTCCAGCCGCCGTCGTCTTTATTTGAAGGCATGTCGACGTATTCCCGGTTACGGCGTTCTTCACCGCTCGCTCCTCCGTGCTCTAAACTAAAAAGTCCCGACCGGTCGCAGAGGCACCCAGCTACTTCCAACGGAAGGCTCCCCAATATAAACCGTTCGCTCGCCGACTCCGCCCGAAACTCTTCAACAAGTTACCTAGGAGGAGGGAGGAGCGGCGCGGGCCAATTAGGGAGCGGGGAGTGACGTGCGTAGGTGTGACGCGCTGGAGATGGACAGACAGCCTATGGATGCAGACGTTCGGCAGCGCTATACATAACTTGGCTGAGCTCTGCAGATATGTCGGAGCAGGTAGGAAGTTCTTCGTCGTCCTCAGGTATGGTGGCGCAGAGCCAGCCTCGACATTTCGGACAGAAACACACACACACACACGCGCGCGCGCAGAGACAAGAAAAGTTCAAACCGGAAACATTCACATCTGTCAGGCCCCTGGCTCCCTGCCCTCACCTTTAAATAGATCTGCAGGCACTGAATAATACTGCACACTAGTAGTAAATTACAAACTAAGTGACCCGAGCCTGAGTTATATACATCGTTTTCACAGGAGTTGTGTGTGTCCTCTCACACAGTCAATATTTATTTAACTCTTGGCCCCCCACCCCCACTGAGCAACAGCACCCTCTCCCCCAACAGCTCCACCATTCAGGTGATCCATCAGCTGCTTGTCACGGAGATGAGGTGCAGCTAAGCGGCAATGACAGGAACCTGAGATTTTCCGGGACGCGCTTCCATCTCAGTCTCAGCCTCACGGGGCTCGGGGGTGACAGTCGGACAACAGGCCAACCTCCTGGTGAAGCCGGTGTGTGTGTGCGTGGAGAGTCCAACAACAGCTTTGGACTTTTTTGGTTTTATCCCATGAGCTTCAGCTCAGAGTGGAAACGAGGGTGAGGCCACGCGTCCCGCTGGTTGACGCCTCTGATACGAGCCCGTTTCGCAGGCCTGACGGAGGCTCGTGTGTGCGGCTAGAGACTATGTAATTGCGTATGACTGTCAGGTTAAGTCACTGCATGCCGGCAGGTGCAACAAGGTGCGCGGCGGGAATGGCAGATTGCAGCGCACTAACCTACAATTCTTGAAAACGAAGCCTCGGCTCTAAAACACTCATTACGGCGCAAACAATGCGATCCCTTCATCCCCTTCGCGAACCGAGTGGAGCTCGCTTACTGAAGGCTCCTATCTGTTCCCAGTATAACTCGGTGGGTGTCCTGTGTTGTTGTGTGCTGTGGACCCCTCCTCACAACCCCCCCCCACCCCCCCACACACCACAGGGATAATAAGCTCTAGTTACACAGCATTGCCAAGTATACACATAGTTGAGACCTGTATATATATCCTGCCTTCTTCATCCCATAACCCCTCTCTAAAGCCGGCTCCAAGGGCATCTCTGCTGCCAGTGACGGGGGGGGGGGGGGGCACCACGCCACGACCCAGTTTTCTATATGTGAGCTCAGAATCTCAGAGTTTTAATTCATTCTGTGTGACCTCATACGGACCGACTTGTGCTTCCACAATCTGTCTGAGTTCATATGGATACGCATGAAGTGACTAGAACCGCCGCTGCCTTACCAACCTGCCCAACCGACCCTCGCCCGGTGCACGCAAACACACCCATGCGTTCCTTCGGCTTTACATTCTTGCCTGTTTGTGTGATCGCCCGGCGACGCGCCGCCATCTGCCTTTCCTAAGCCGTGTACATTTGTTTGGATGTAAACATGTGTGTGTGTAGGTGTGATCGGCCCGGGATTGCGCGCACATGGGGGCTCTGACCTTTAAATATCACCTCAAGGACGAGAGGGGTCAGAGCGCAGATGTTATGCAACTCTGTGGGACAATCAATCAATCGGATCCCGTCTTTTCCCAAGTCTGGTGCCGTGCTTCGTCCCACTAACCAAGCAAAGAAAGTGTGGCCATCTGAAGGCTGATGAGAGAGGCCAGAGAATCACAGAGCACAACGCCGGAAGAGCAACACTCCTGCCCTCACTTTGAACACACTCTTCTGGCTTCACGAGCATCCCAGCAGAACTCCTTCATGTGGCTGATCCAGCCCGTCCTCGAGTCACACTGAGTCAGCGCTGAACCACTGGACACATTAAAGGCCTGAGTGTGATTCGAATCGGCGCTTGTTGGAACGCGTATTGTGTTGAGCGCATGTTTCGTGTAGTGGATGTGGGAATGTTCGTCACGCGTGTCCTCTGTCACATCTTGTCCCTCTCTACAAAGACAGGCTTCACCTTTGTCTACCAACGCATCCGCAGGACCACAGACCTCAGCTGTTGTTAGACATACTCATGCAGTGGGCGACATGTGCCTTCATTACCACTTTGATTCACCGACTTCCACCTTCACTGGCCCGCTGCCACAAATACACCCCAGAGCACCAAATGTGGGTAAATCCACCTTTGAACATAGTCCCCAACAGATACATTACCTCTTCCCGTTGTTCAACAACAATAACAGGAAGACGAACATTTGTTCAGTACAGCATCCAGCTATTTTTAAAGCTTTACGTCATCAGTGGTTGTCATTCAGGGGTTTGGCACAGAGAGCCACAGACAGGGTGGTGAAGTGATAATTAAGATAGATATACACATGCTCTGCAGACAAAAACACCAGACTAACCCCAAACAAAAAGAAAATCCACGTGGCGTCAGAGCTACTTCGAAATATATTCCACAAAACACAATCCAACGGTATCTTTTACTAACTGCCAATACTCTGTGTGCTTATCAAACATTTGGGAATCATTTAAGAGTGTCAATTTGCTCAGCAGGTTGGTGGTGTTTGCTACAACAGGTCCCAAAAAAATGAAATGAATTATTTATTCTTCACCTGTCTGCCGCTCCAAAACATGACGAGACGGCTCTGCCGTAATAATGCCGGGACTATACTTGTCCCGGTCATAATTTGCACGACTACAATGCTCATTTCCCGTGCTCGCATGATGCATAAGCTGCGCCAAGCGTGGAGTCACACGGGCACGGTTTGTGGAGCAGCCGCTGAGATAAAGCCTACCATTTTGCTAATGATACAGCCCGGAGTCTGACAGTGACCACGCCTAGACAACTACTGCCTTTTGTCAGCTTGTGTACACAGTAAACATGTGTACTGTCTATGGGTATTGTGTGTGTGTGTGTGTGTCGGGGGGGGGCCTCAAGGTGAAAGTGAATCGTCCTGTTTGAGGCCTGCACAGGTAGCACGTCGAGGGTCGCTGTGTGTTGAATGCACATCAGTGCGGTTCTTGTGGTAATACCCAGAAGATCCCGGGAAGTGTGTGTGTTTGCTCATTTAAATGTACTTGGATGTGATAAGCTAAGTGTTTCCAATGGTTCTGAACTGCACACCCTGGAATTATTTCTGTATTGCATATGCAGAGTCACACTGAATATGAATATGAAAATGAATATTTCTTTCTTTACTCTGGCAGCAAGAAGCTTTTTTCTCAACAGTCATTCTGCAGTTGGACTAGCAACTCTCCGAGACAGTGGCCCGCTAAATGCTAATGCTAATGCTAAACACACTCACAATGACAATGCTAACACGATGGTCTTCATAAAGTCTTTCTTTCATGTTCCAACTTTTTTTGGAAACAGGTTTCACCAAAACACCGATCCTTGTTAGATTCGGAATCGGCTTTATTGCCAAGATTCCGAGGTTCATTCGTCCAGGGTGATTCCACGTTTGTAGAAATCATGTTCGTCATTTCTGATCTCCTATTGCGTCACAAAAAAAAAAAAAAAAGACTCAGACAGACAGCATAGCGCTTCTCAGCACAGCAGTAACACGAAAATAGAAACAGCCTGAAACCGCTCACGCAACTTCCCGAAACAGGAACGTACATCACGAGGACCATTTAAAAGGCACCGTAATCGCATTCACGTGCTTGCTCGTCTGAAAGTCTGCATGCGTCTGCGTTTTAACTAACTAACTAACTAACTAACTAAAACTAAAAATATTAAGTAGGAGGTCAGATTTTTGAAAGCTTTACAGAATGTTGAGTTATGACACACTGTGAATAAACAGGGAACTTGTAGCTGCTTGAATGAAAGTAAGTGTTGGTAGCAAGCACCCAGACGTTGGCACATGCATTAAATTAATGACTAATTAATTCAAGTGCCGTGGATTAGGATTAGGATGAGATGTTTGGCTCCACAGTTATAACCACCAGCAATATTCCACAGGTCTTGCTCATCATTTTGAGTGTGTGCGGATCTCTTTTTTTTTTTTTTTCCTCAGCCTGACTTGTTGGAAACTTTTCCACCTCCTCTAGAATGTAAAATAGGTGTGTTTGAACACACTTCACACAAGGTTGTAAAAAGTGACCCACTGCTGTGCCTGGCAGGGTCAAGGAGGTTAATTACTGATTAATTCAAGAGCTGCGGATTATAACATTCTATTTCCTCTTGGCTTCCTCTCGGTTTCTCGGGCGAATGAAAGAGCTGACCCCGATTACTGGCTAAAATAATGCCTAAAATGTCTAAAATGCCTGTTTGTATCTTTTTTAAATAGAAAAAAACGCTTCAAGGAAATAGGAAGGAAATAGATTCTTTTTCTTGCTGACGGTGAGCTGAGAAGATTGATATGAATCTCATGCTTGTGCCTCAGTGCTGTGCCACATCAGTATGATCATCAGTTAGCATGAAGGCACTGTGGCAGCATAAGTGTAAGCATTATACCTTATATATTTCATGTTTCTATAGATCCGAATATAAACAGGACACTACAGGATCATGTTTCAGGCTCATTTCCGCCTGTATCTGCGTCCACAGATGACGCTCCTGACCTTGACCATGTCGTGCACTCTGATGACAGAATGTCCTATGCGGCTGTTTACAGGTGAAACACTGGCAAGAATGCCATAGTACACTTTGTTGCAGGATATTGGCACATGGTGTGTCAGCAGCAGCAGCAGCAGCGTAGAGCATACAGTAAACTAAAGCGAGACCGATAGACCCTGACATCATCAGTCTTATACTATTCTGTGTTCTTCTTATCACCGACAAAGAGTAAAAGACCAAATCCAGTAACGTGTTAGTCCTTATCTTAAAGTCAAGACTGAAGCTCTGACCTCGCAAATCCTGCAGGAATGCCAACTGTCTACTGCTCCTGTACCAAAACAAACATGGACGCCGACCGGCAGCTTGTTTCTACGCGGTGACATTTGCGCCCGAAAAGGCCAAAGGCAATGGAGACAGGACAACAAGCAAAAAGAAATAAAATGAGAGACGCGATGCCAGTCCCAAATATCAAACGTGTTTAAGACAATCTTAGTGAGAATGACTGACAGTGACTGGATCCGAGGAATCTTTACATATAACCAAACACCAAACTGACCCAGGAAGAGAGCCAGTCCACCTTATGAGAACTGTATTTGTTTCTTCCTGTGTGCTGAGTGAGTTTAGACTGTGGCTAAAGGGCACACGCAGAGCTGAAACAGTCGGAACAGTAGTAATATTTTAAGACAAACACAGGGCATGTCGATAGCAAAGCCGTGTGTGTGTCTGTGCTTCCCCTAGCTTTGCAAAATGGAATGTCTGAAGTCCTTTTGTCAGTCCCAACTCAAGGCCGCACCATAATGCCCCGGAGTTCAATAATTGACAGGGATCATTATGGAAAGTTTAAATGTCCTCTCTGAAAGGCACTGGTTAATGTGTAAGAGTTGTGAAAATAATCTGTGGTTACATTTAACCTGCTCGACCCGGACACACACTCAGCGACAGCTGGAAGCTCACAATTCACAGAACCAAAAGAAAACAATGAACACACACACACACGCACACAAACGCGCGGCAGTTTGAACTGTTGAATCCCAAATCTGTCGCTCATGCTTTGCACGTGCAAAGATCGCGGCTGACTTTATGGAGTGTGTTACATATTGAAACCAAAACCATCGGACATCGTCCTGCTGGGGGGTCACGAGTAACCACAGTAACCAGAATGTGACGTATCACCAAATATCTATATCTGAGTCAAATGCTAGTTTGAATTATTCAGTGGCAGAGCTGAGGAGCAAACTGCCACTTCTTCTACAGAGAGGCGTGTTTTCACAGGAGCTTTAATAAGCCTGCATTGTGCCGTGCGTTAATCCACGTTTCTGCTGTGTGACCCCTGTAATAAGCACCCTGCAAATCCCGTATTTTGTATCACTCTGTGTAATTGCCTGTTTTGCGCTCTGTAAAAAGGAGGGACACAAACGACTGCCAACTGCCCCTTTCAGGTGTGTGATCTCCTGCCTGCCTGCGTTAAAGATTCGCCTTGCATGTGTGTCGCCCCGCTGGCCATACGCTCAGGTGAATGTTTTTTCTCGGTAGGGCTCCGTCACCCTATCCCCTGAAGGCAGGACATGATGTCACGACAGAGTGAAGGTGGGAACTAGATAGGGCGGCTTGCATTTCATCGGCTCCTTCGCTGTTCATCAATATGCACATTTGAAAATGAAAAGGAAACGAAGCGAATGATGGCGCAGAGGGAAGTGACCGACGACGAAGCGCGCGAGTGGAATGTAGAAGTTTGCCTGTATGATGAACATTCAAATGAACCACAAATCAGCCTGTCTTGAGGCGTCAGATTAGAGTTTTTGTCTGGCAGGGTACATTTTTAGCTGCTGATCATCAGTCAGCAGCTTCTGCCTCGGCCGTACAGTTGACAGCAGAACAGAAGACGACCAGCTGCTGGTGTCCACAGTGTAATAAACACCCCCCCCCCCCCCCCCCCCCCCCCCATTAAACTTTCATTGTTTTTCCTCCTTGTGCTCCGTGCTCCAAACCTGTTCGATGCAGATCACATCCTGACTGGCCACTCCTGATGCTGTGGTGAAACATACGCTCTTGCGTAACGTCGCCCTGGTTACAAATTAATCCACACCTTGCTCATATTTAGCCGCAGCTTACCCCAGTACAAAGTTTACTACTCGTCCCTTCCAATAATTCATGTGGTGGTTAATATTTGAGCCAGATGGATAACCTGATCTACAGAATTAGACCACGGCTCTTTGAACTCGGAGCAATTTAGCGCCGCGCGGTCACACTACGGAGGTTATGAAATGGCTCAATCTCAGTTCGCGATTCTCCTTTGCAGGTTTTCCCAAAGTCAGGCCCCCGTGTTTTAGCAGTGTTAGCGTCAAAGCGGTTTGTTGACTTGTCAACAAGCTTGACCTCATCGTGTTGTTGAGGTTTTGACACTCTTGAGGCCCACATTTCCCAGGAAACACTGCAGTGACGAGACAAGTCCAGACCTTCCAAAAGCCTCTAACCTTCCTTTTCTGCTTTCAAAAGTCATCATAACTCTCAGTTGATTTCTTTAGTTTCAGAGTTTACTGAACAAAATCATGTAAATAATCAGACCCCAAAACGTTAAAGGTGGTTTTGCTAACTGAATATTGACCTGGACCGGCTGCTGGAAATGTTAAATCCTGGATATATCTTTCAATTTTTTCAGGGATGGTCTCCGATCAGGCGGGTGTGTGGTGATAATAACGATAATAACGATAAGACTAATTCATTGCAGCGGTTATGGACATTGACCGCTTCGCTCGATGACTGGGGGTGGTGGCGGTGCAACACAAAGGGTGTATGCGGGTGCGAGACACACTGTTTGTGTTTAAATACAAGACAGAGATGGCCTGTAGAAAAGAAGATAAAAAACCTGTCCAACGCAGGAGTTGATTCTACACAGTTATATGACTTTTATTATAGTGTACAAACTTTTTAAACCCCTGTATTACTTCCAGTGTTAGTCTATGATTTTATTAAATAGAGCGGACCATGAGCCCTGACCTTGACTTCATGACATTGACTAGAGAGTTTCCTATGCACCTCACACACAGGTGAAGGTGACAAAGAGTGATCCCAGTCCTCCCAGTCTGCAGTGTGCAGGAGACCTACTGTACAGTCCCGCGCGACCTTATATTAACACCTGCTGAAAGGTACGACAGAGGATTTGGTTGAACACTGGAGACAAAGGGAGCACTGTGGAGTCGGACCGGAGCCATGTTGTCCTTCAAACGCAAGGTGAAAGTGACAGAGCACACACCCTGTCACAGCCATGCCGATCCGCAGTCATATAAAACGCACAACCATTAACAGACTATCTGCCGGGTTGATAAGGGGACGTGCTATAAATCAGAGAGCAGTCAGTGCTGCTCACTCACTACTCATTTACATATAACCCATGACTCATTACTGGTTGTGACAAATATGGAAAACGTGTTTTTATCCTATGGAAGCACACGTTGTCATGCTGAAATGACTTCAAATGTCACCTCATGAAATCCGACAACGACGATGAAAAGTGTGGGAGCTGAACAAACCACCTTCCACTGTGTGGAAGGATGGGAACCTTAAATGACCACATTCCAGTGGCTATGGCATGCTTCTTAAAGAAAACCCTTGACAAATTAATACTCTTCCATCTCAGGCCCTTGGTCAGACGCCCCGCAGTTGGCCCACCAGGAGAACATCAGTGTGAACAACTCTATTGTTTGTCTACAACGCTGTGGGGAACACGCTGTGGATCGTGTTCACTGACCACTGAGTTAAAACCATTCAGCCTCTGCTGCTGGAAGACGAGCTCAGGGCCGTGCAGGCGGTGGCGGGTTACCCGAGTGGAAGCTGCGAAAAGCCATGCCACCTGCAGAAGCTTTCAGATGAACAGAGAGGCCCGGGGGATGACTTTGTTTGGTAGCGCCAACTGAGCGACCTGCGGCTGAACATAAGCAAGATGAGGAACTGACTGTCTGCATCCATCCAGGGGGGAGGTTGTGGTGGTGGTTCCCTCCTACTATTACCTCAGAATGCATCTGGACGATAGGCCGGGGTGACCCAGAGCCGGCTCTCCTTCCCGCAGAGGCTCAGGCAGGTTGTGCAGCTCAAATGGAGTAGTAGTGGACGTCATCAACCTCTGTGACGACTGCAAACTCGTTGTTACGGATCACCAGTCAGCTGCGCGCAGTGTCAACAAAGTCTGTTTTTAGGGGAGGACAATCTGCCTCTGGGCCGCCCTTCACTGTCTACTCTCAACTGTGTTCTGTCGGCAGCATGTGGTTAGATCGGGGGATGTGGTGTGTGTGCCCCATGTAAAAACACACAGATTATATAAAGAATTGTCACAGTGGTAGCAGCAGAGGCTGAGATATTCTGACTTTTGGTGGGTCGCGCGGGATCCTGCATTTCCGATAATGCGGCAGGAGGGTGCCGAATCGTGTCACGTGATAAAAAGTTCACGCTGATGACACCTGAGCTTACATTAGCCAGTGAGATGTTTGGATTATTTCGTCCAGCAGATGCTGGGGAGGCATCTCAGGATCTTTTAATGGCTATCTGCGGAGTTCACCTGTATGAAACGTGAGCAGTTTGCGTCAAAGTCACAGCTGTTAGTCGATCCCGAGAGCACAAGACGGTGTCACTTCTCTGGCATCAGATCGCTGGTATTTGAAGTTTACTAAAGTATTTGTGTGAACAAATCCAAATGAACGTGTAAAGTAAGCCGATCCGATACAACCACACAATGTGGCATCAAACTCACTCTGGAGGGAAATGTTCCCATCCCGCTCTCACTAATCTGCAGCGACCGAATGTTTGTGGTGAGGCTTTGAAAGTGTACTCAAAATGTTTCCCCGTCAACCCGCAGTAAGCCCTCTGGCTTTTATCTTCCAGCGAGGCTGCGCGGTCCTTGAACGTCACCGAGTAGGCCGCAGACGGTCACGCAATGGGGGGAGGTCTCCGTAGCATCTCATAACGTAACCCCGTGCAAATGTGAAGCCGCGCTGGTGGAAACGCGACAGAAAACGCCACGGCAAAGAAGAATCAAAGAAGGAGCAGCAGTTTTTCACATTATGTTGAGAGTGTATTTATTCTCCCGTGAGATGATGTGGTGGAGGTCCGTCTCAGGTGTGACCCGGTACAACTGGTAATGAGAACACGGATCAAGGTGCCAGTATAAATGCCCTGAATCTGCCTGCTTCTAGTGCTCAGCCCCAGACTCATTAGTTCCTACTGAAAACAATCTTAAACCTTTAAGGACAGCTCACAAATATATAGTTTACATATTTATCACGGAGTCCTGAAGGTTACATCCCATTTCTAGATTGGACACACTGGACCTTTAAGGCCCAACACTGTATGTATGAAATATTATTTATAATAATTTCTAATTACTTGTGCTACTAATAAATGGCTAAATCATCTAAAACTTCAAACTCGTGTGTGTGTTTGTGTGTGACTTTTTTTTCAGGTTTCACCCATGGGCAGATCTGTCCTGTGGAGGAGTCACCTTGTCCCTGCAGAACATTGCAGCTCTTCCTATCTCCTCGTCCAGCCCCCTCCTTACTACTACTTCCTGTTTGTGTGTGCACGACTCCATCCGGACCGCTGCACACCTGCACAGGCTGCTGAGCTCTTTTTCCCGGCTCCGCTCCTCTTGCACGGGACCAAGGCCACACTGACCTCTGGAGGTTTCACGTAGAATCAGAGGACATCAGTGGTTTTCCTACAACTGCTTCTCTGTGTGTTGCAGTTTTCCTCTGCAAGGCTGGCTCCGTCGGAGGAGCTGCAGTAATCCCCGCCCCCTGTGGATCACCTGAGCGTTGAACCAGGAAATAAGGACTGCGGCAAGTGTGGTGTCCTTCGAATGCTCACCTTCAACTTTAGACTGTCACAGCCATGCATACATTCTTTGCATGCCATAGGCCAGCGCTGGGCAGATGGATTATAGCGAGAATCAGTTCATTGACTAAACACAATCATGCTTTTCTGTAAAGCGGAGGCGCATTTACAATTCACAGTGAAACAAAATACGGAGCAGAAGGTCTGCCGCCGTGAGAGACAGCAGAGGGAGAAGAGAGGCGACGAGTTCGGTTCATTCTTTTCACATCCCTCCACAGCTTCTCATCACACTGACAATGTCCGAGGGCATACTGCACTGTCATTGTAATCACCGGAGTGAAGATCCTGCAGCTGCACACGTGCACTGCACTGCACTTTTTTTTTTAACCAGCATGGAAAGTGTTATTAGTAGCAACAAAACATTTCCACGTACACAACGGAACACACACACACGTACCCAGAAAAGAGAGAGAGAGAGAGAGAGAGAGAGAGAGGGGGGGAGTATCAGATTGCAGTGGGTGCTCCAGAAAGAGGCTGTGTCCTCCAGATGTCACCGGTGACGGAAAAGTACCGTCATACTCGCTGGAGCCTCGCATCCTTCCGTGGGAGAGGATTAAACGATTAGCTCATCCCCTCTTTCACTTGCGCTCTTCTCCCCTGCTCTTACGTTCTCTGTCTGCTGTTCCCTGACAGAGAAAAACTGCTGACGGGGACATTCTTTCAGCTCCTGCTGCGCGGGGCAGAGAATGAGCTTGCCGCACTTTGTTATCCCACATTCAGACGTGATGTGTCACGGTGAACTCGTTACACTCTCCCCAAGGGTTCGCTCGTTCGTAACGAGCGTCAAAGGGCCCTTCTTACCAAGCACGTTATGATTTGCGTCCTCTCGCTCAAACTTCATGTTTGTTTCATCGTTTGCAAAGAGCGGCGAAACAATTCTGGGGTCACCAAGCCAGGCACATCTCTTCCCTTGGCCGCCCCTGGAGATCCTATCTATGAAAAATACAAACAGAAACAGCGACAAGAGACAACACTGGATGAACCTGAATCAAATCTCTTTTGACTTCCATGTGTAACTGGAAGGATTGGATGACCAATCACCCCTGACCCCAACAATGACCCTGCAAGGGTAATGTGCAAGCCCACTAATCCATAACCAGGACGGTATACCCTTAGAGAAATGGTAATCAGCTCAGACACGTGGGGGAACTCGGACTGCTACTCCTTCGTGTCAAAAGGAGCCATTTGAGGTGGTTCAGGTATCTGATCAGGATGTCCCTTTGGGCTCCTTCCTTTGGAAGTTGTCTGGGCATGTCCATCTGGTTGGAGACCCCTTGGGTAGACCAAGAACTTGCCGCAGAGATTATATATATCACATCTGGCTTGGAAATGCCTCGGAATCCGCCAGGAGCTGGAAAACATTGTTGGGGAGAAAGACATCCGGAATACCTTGCTTTACATGATGCCACTGTGATCCATTCCTGGATTATTTACTTCAAGAGGTTGCAAACGTAGGACTTGTACTTGTCGAAGTCGAGGCGTAAGGGTTGGCACAGACGCACTGCACATATTGCATAGACAGCTGGAGGATTCGGCAGCAGGGTAACCTGGCTTGACTTCACTTGGTTTTAACAGCGTGTCCACTTGATTCTAAGATTTTAAGCAGCCTCTATATTCATGGTGTACAGGGGGAGGATTCAGGGGGGGATCCTTGCTCGCTCTTCCCAGCAGGGCCATCACATCTCACACATCTCAAAAGAGGTGACCCTTTTTTTCCCCTGTGGTTGAAATTTTGTAGCAATTGTTTTCTAGCAGTATTTACATTCAGTATGATTACTGTGGAGTAGCGGATGATGCCTTCAGGTGTGATTTATTATGGAGAGCACAGTGCTGTGAATGTGACCTTCCTTCTTACTTGATGGATGAGGTGTGTGTGTGAGAGAGAGAGAGGGACAGAGGATGTTCCTCCACAGTCACACAGTTATACTACACATTAGTCTGTGAGCAGCCCAGGCGCTGCCTGCAGAGGCAGCGTGTCTGCCACCTAGTGAGTGTTAAACTGCACTGCACGTCACCTGGAAGCAGGACAAGCTGCCTCGCTTGATGAATTAGACCTTAAAACCTATATATTAATTCTGGTCATTTAAACACGTTTTTCATTAATACATTTTAGCAATAATTGCATCCTTGCTTGCCTTTAGATTCTCAGGCTACTCTTGTATGAAGAACATGATTTTTTTTTTTAAGTTAATTAGAAAGTATTGTGGGGGAAATCATAGAAATTGTAAGATTTTTTCTCCCTTTTCATCTTTCATCTCATCTGTCTGGCCACCTAATGGACTGGCAGGTGGCGCTAATGCACATATAAAGCGGCTGCTGAGCACTGATAAAAAGGAAAAGGGGAGGACGGCAACGGACATTAGTTGCATGATTTGCTGTTTTTTATTTTTTTATTTTTATGTACTTTTTACATAAACACAAGCCAACATAGACAGTCACAAAAACAGACAAACAGTGCTGTCTTAGACAAAAACAACCACAACAACAAGAACAACAGGGCATGGGGCCACGCCATTCACAAACAAGAGAATCACACATGGTACACAAGAATGACAGTGGGGGAAGTCCCCCCCAAGGACAGCATCCAGTCACCACAATCCACCACAGCAACATCATTAACATCAGGTGCACAGTAACTCAGGAAACCCACCATGTGTTGAGCCATACTGTGATTTTCTCACTTATGGTCCACCAGGCCTTTCAACACGATGGCAGCTAGTTAAGAATGGGGACCAGATTCCATAGAAAACCTCAGTCATATACCTGGACCTGTATGTTAAGTACTCCATGGGCAACATATCAAAAATAACCTTATGCCACCCAACTATTGCGGGGGTTTTACAGTCTACCCACTTCAGCAATATATTCTGCACAAAAAGTGAGAATAGAGAAGAGTCTTTTGGAATGCGCACTTTTCAGTTGTGTGTCTGCCAACCCAATGAACAGTAGACACACCAGGTCTTTTTTAGGTTTAATGTCAAAAATTAAATGTAGTCGACGTTCTACATCTCACCAGTATTTGTCAATATATCTACATGTCCAGATACAATGAATGAAACTCCCTACCTCGACATTACAGATCCCTGCGTCTTCAATTGTAGTAGTATTTTAATATTCAAAACATAAACCACCCACGTCATCTTAAACCCCTGATAAAACCAGGAGTATTTACACTCTGGTACACTAGGTGGCGGTATGCACTTTAACGTCGGTTTAAACACCGGAGAAGAAGAAGGCTGGCTTCCGGTAGCGCAGTCCGCTGCTCAGCGCTGACGCAGACGTTTATTAGTTGTTTACTAGTGTGTGTTTGACAGCAGCCATGGACGTGGTGCTGTACGTGGCGGCCGCCGCCGTCCTCCTCGTCCTCATCGTGTTCGCGGTGAAGCTGCGCGGGAAGACTCGGGAAGGTAAGAGACGTGAATGTGGAGAGCTAGCTCCGCGTTAGCTGACGTTTCACTGTCACTGTCAAACTACGGAAGCCGCGGCGGGCCATGTCAACCGTCCTCATGCGTTCTGTCAGTCAGTCATTCATGCATGCTGTGTGTCCTCTCCCCGCTCAGCTGATGCGGAGCAGCAGAGAGATGTTGCCCGGGCAGCGGGGCTCCCTCAGCGGGCGGCAGAGGACCGAGGAGCCGGTATGCCCCGCAGGAGGAGGATGGCTGCGGCTATGGCGAACAGACGACCCCAGAGAGAAGCTGTGGAGCCCGGTAAACAGTGAAATAAGCATCCCATGTCAGGATTTGGCAGGTGTACACTCAGAATGAAGCCGGACCGCCTTTAGAAGTCTAGCTCAAAGAGTCAAATAATAGGTTTAAAGCTCCCACCGTCACAGATTTAAGATGCGCTGTTGATTTCAGAGGAAGAGCGCGAGGGGGAAGACGACGCGGAGCAGCAGAGCTTCCAGGCGGCCGCTAAGGTCGGAGCCAAGAAGCAGAAGAAGCTGGAGGAGAAGCAGGCCAAGAAAGCCCAGAGAGAGGTGAGAGGGAACTGCTTCCGTCTGCCAAAAGTTCCCATGACGTGCGGATACGTAACGAACCCCCCCCCCCCCCCCTTTTTTTTTGAAACAGATGGAGATGGAGGAGAGGGAGGAGAGGAAGAGGATGCAGGAGCTCCGGGAGCAGGAGAGACGTCAGGAGGACGAGAGGGAACGGCTGCTGGAGCAGAAACAGGTCTCTCTCTCACACACACACACACACACACACCTGACACGGCTGTTGTTTGTGTGACGTGACGCCGACACCCTCTGCTTGCCAGGAGGAGGACGAGCGGCGGGCCAAAGAGGAGCAGGAGAGACGGGAGGAGGAGGAGTACTTGAGGCTCAAGGCGTCCTTCGTCGTGGAGGACCAGGGGGAGGAGGAGCAGCTCACCGAGGACCAGGTCGGGTGCCATGTCACGTTCATCCTCTGCGTCTGTCTCCTGAATGTGTCACGTGATGTCTAATAAGTGTGTGTGTCTCTTTGCTCTCAGTCACGGAACCTGCTGAAAGAATTCATTCAGTACATCGAGGTGAGAGCTGACACACTCCGCACACACACACGCGCCGTGCCGAAGTATCTGAAGAGAGCGCGTGAAACTGTGTCTCCTCTGTCCCGCAGAGCTCCAAGGTGGTTCTCCTCGAGGACCTGGCCTCTCACTTTGGCATGAGGACACAGGACGCCATTGACAGGCTGCAGGACCTGTTAGCCGAAGGCTCCCTCACAGGTCAGTGCGATCCGGGGCCGGTTCACAGTCAACATCCACACACCAGGTCTCACCCTTTGTACCGGTGGAATGCAGAAAGGTTGGCTCCTACCTGACACCGCCTAGTGTCAGCAAAGCGTCACTGCTGGTGTCTGACAGAGTCAGGACTCACTGGGGTTGAGGTTGAGTGTTATCGTCAGATAGTCCTACTGTCGTCGCGTCCTTCCGCGATCTAACGTGTGTTTCCCTGCAGGAGTGATCGACGACAGAGGGAAGTTCATCTCCATCACCCCAGAGGAGCTGGACTCTGTGGCTCAGTTCATCAGACAGAGAGGCAGAGTGTCCATCACAGAGCTGGCTCAGGCCAGCAACTCTCTGATCAACCTGATGCCCGAGAGCCGCAGCGCCGCCTGACGGACGCCGCTTATCAACAAGACTTTGAGAGCACGTACCGGACTGTTGCCGCTCTGCTATTGGCTGCAGTCCGATGACGTCACTTCCTGCTGTATTTAATATTGACATGACTCTTTTGGTGACGCCTCTGGTGATCAGTCCGTCCAGCTCTGGATCTCTCTGATCATTTACATGACTCGTGAAAACAGACACGACATATCATCCCCATCACTGCTTGTCAGACTTCACTAATCTGACTGAATCGTTCCCAAAATGTCTGAACTGGCCCTTTAAATATTCCTTTGATTAGACGCTTTAAATATGTGGCACCATTACAGCCCTGCTCAGGCCAAGTTTTTATTGAGACTAAGACTCTCAGTGGGTGACACCAAGGTAATAACAGGACAAAGACAAGCAGTGTGTTGTGGAATTTGCAGACTGCAGTGAGTTGGATGCTGCGCTGCTGAACTCCTCTCCTGCATTCACCGGAGTGTGTGTTTAAATCCAACCGCTGTCAGTCAATAACGAGTCATGTCACTGGTTTCATTTGAAGCAGGGACACACAGTAACGTCCAATAAATAAATCAAATAAATAAAATAAATCTTTGTGGTACTGACATAAAATCCAGCTTCTTCGTCTGAGACTCAAACACTCGAAAAGCCTCAAGTAACTGCAGGATCAGCACAGCACCCGACGTGGGGCTAGTATTAATGCTGACTCAGAAATATTCTGTCGTCACTGTGGCTAAAATCAGGCCAGTCCTTAACACATGATGCTTCTGTGTTCAACACAACAACATCAGACGATGATAAAATGTATCAAACATCATAAATAGACAGATTTTATTATATAATCTAGCTTCTGATGTTTGAAACAGAGTTCATACACAGGCGTAGCAAGTTATTCTCTTGTTGTGTTGATCAGCATGGTTTGGTCTCAAAGTCTTTCACTTGATGAAGTTGAGTCCATAAAGAGTCTCAGAGACCGTAGTGGATCTCAGCTGGACGTCTCCTGGTCTTTATCCGGAACTCTCTGGGTAATCTCCCACGTCGACGTGGCTCCTCGATCCTGAACACATGAATATATTTCATATCAGAATAAATGTAGCCACTTTTTTTTTCCTGCGTAAAACGGCAGTTTTCATTCCAGTGTGAGCCGGCGTACCTTTATCAGCACTCCCAAGGGTGCCAGGTGGTTCCTGAGGTCATCACAGGCTTTGAGGAGGGGCGTTCTCTCCGGGTGAAGCGCTCGCTTGGTTGGACCGTCCTGACGGGCCAGCGCGAACGCTCTGACCTCGCTCCTGAAACGGGTCAGCTGCTCCACGACGCCTTCCAGGCTTCCGCGACCGCTCGCCTCATCGGCCACCTGCGCCTGACGATGCAAGGACAAGCGTGTGAGAGACAGCCGTGTGTATCCCGACGTTTCTTATCCTTGGAAAATTCAGACGCTCTTCCTCCATCCTGACCTTACTGTGCATGTCGATCCCAAACACATCCAGGACGTCTCGGATGTAGCTGACCATCGCTGCGAAGACTGCGGGGCTCCGAGCAGCTCCGTCACACTGAACAGAATATAACACACACACACACACACACACACGATCAGTACTTTGAACTGATCATGTGACATCCGTAAGCATGTCTCTTTGGTTCCTCACTCAATCACCACATAATCTTTCTTCCAGCAGCTCTCTAATGGACAACGATTAGCAACAGCATAACCTTTAGCCCGTGTGTGTCATATCTGGAGGCTCAGATGTGCAGCTAGACGCAGCCGGTTACCTTAGCGACGGGATGGAGTTGACAGTTTCCATGGTAAACCAGATTCATCACGGCACCGATGGCTCGCGGGGTATCAAAGTCGTCAGCCAGCGCTTTCACCACGCCGGACTTCGTCTCAGCCAACCTGAAGAAACACAAATCCTTATTCTCTGTCTCTCTCTCTCGAAATCCGTCTCATCCTGTGACATCAGCCGCTTTCCTGTCATCACAAAGTTCCCACTTACTTCTCAGCAGTGGCGAAGGCGGTTCGTCAAAAGATCAAACTGTGGCATTACCTCTCCCAGAGAAGAGCTTCCTGTACAGGCGAACACTGCAGCTGACCCCTCATGTAGGCCTGAGCGTCGTGGATAAAGGCGGAGATGGTCCCCAGAGAGGTGCGGGCCTCCAACATGCTGCCGTCGCTGTAGTCGATAGCTGTGGAGCCGAAGCGCAGAGAGTAGAAGTCTTACGGTCGGGTGAAAATACGCGGCACGGTTTGTAAAAAAAAAAAAACGTTTTCTCACCTGATCTGTATTTAGTCAGAAGACAAAACATCCGGAACTCGTTGGCAGAGTAAGACTGCAGGAAGTCCTGATGAAAGACGGGAAGACTGAGGGATTCGCTTCGGGGCGCGACACGGAACACGCGACGAAGAATTCACGAGGGCTTTACCTTGATGGTGATGTAGTTCTTTAGAGATTTGGACATCTTCTCTGCGCTGCCTTTCAGGTGTAAGTGCCCTGGAAACAGGAACAGCCAATCAGACGCACGCATTCATAAAGCAAACAGAGCGTGGTAATCAAGACAGAATCCACAGAACTCCCATTTAAAGCCGGATCTGAGGCGACGCTTTGGGTGAACTTTGGGATTTCAGGTCTTACCCGAGTGGAGGAAGTAGTTCGCCCACTGTCCACACTGGTGATAGGCCTCACTCTGAGCGATCTCATTCTCGTGGTGAGGGAAGGCCAGGTCGATACCTCCAGAGTGGATATCCAGCTGACTGCCGAACACTGAGCTGAAACCAACAGTACAAACTGAGTCTGGAGGACACGCGACAGCATTATTTCCATTAAAGTCAGTCCGACTAAACGAAGCACACACGCCGCCGTAAACCAAACCTGGCGATGGTGGAGCATTCAATGTGCCACCCAGGTCTCCCTCTGCCCCACGGAGATTCCCAGGCCGGCTCCCGAGGTTTGGACGGCTTCCAAAGAGCAAAGTCCCTCGAGTCCCGTTTGTTAGTGTCGTCTGTCGGACCGCACAGATTGTTGTCAGTTACTAACGGTGACATACAGAGTCCCAATGCCAGCGATCACAGTGTGCGCGGGTCTCAAAGAGCCACGTCTCGGGACAAACTTGAGCAGAACTCGAGAGAATCTGCAGAGGAAACACACTTACCGGGTTCTCCCTGAGAGTCCACAGCGCCCGCAAACTTGCCATAACGATCGCCGATGGAGCGGATGTCAAAATACACATCGCCTGCAACCAAAGGCATTCGTCAAAAATGCTGACAAGCACATTTCACAGGAGGAGAAAGACGGGATCGGAGCTCCCGGACGTATTCACCCTCTTTGGTGGCGTAGGCGTGTCCGTTCTGAATGATCCTCTCGATGAACGCCACGATGCGGGGCACGTTCTCGGTGACTCTGAGATAGACGGTGGGAGGGGTCACCTGGAAAAACAAGGACACGGCACGCGTTCAGAGACGGAGTTCCTCGTTTCGGACCTCGCTGCAGCGGCGACGTGATCACACACCTTTAAGGACAGCATGTCCCTCTTGAACTCCTCCTCGTACATGGTGGATATGACGGTGGGCGAGACGTTTTCCTGCGGAGAGAGAGAGAGAGACATGATTTGAACGAAGTCAACCCCTAACCCTAACCCTAACCCTAGGGGACTGGGGTGACGGGAGGTCCACGGGTTGGGTGGACAGAGCACCCTCCTTCCCTCCTTGGTGAATGGTTAGGGGGGGGCGTGACCTCACCTCCCAGCTCCTCCTGATGATCTTGTCGTCGATGTCGGTGATGACCATGGCGTGGATCACGGTGACGCCAAACACCCTGGACAAAATCCTCTGCAGGACGTCAAACCTGACGTAAGAGCTGTGACGCAAAGACGTGAAGCAGTTCAGTTCACACGCACGTGACACTTGTGTTTGTGGCTTGTTGTACGTAAAGTAGAAGTTTACGTGAATACCATGCGTGACCCAGGTGGGCATGGTCGTACACTGTGGGTCCACAGCTGTACCTGAGACACAAACACACGAACAGCCCCGCGTTAGTGCGCATGCGTGAATGTAAACCTTACTATTCACAGTCACCGATGATGATTACCAGGTAGCTACCCCCTCTCTGGCCAGGACGAGGGGCTCCTTCTGCTTGCTCAGGCTGTTGAAGGTCTGCACGCCCGTGTCGAAGCCGCTGGGTCGGGTCCATTTCTTCCCCGACACGCTGCTGCTGCAGGACCCGTTTAGCCTGACAGGCTGAGCCGAGCCGAGCAGCCACCTCACCGAGCGCCTCCACATCCTGACAAGTGACCCCGCGCCAAGGTGGAGCGGCGCGCGCGCTGCTAGCTTAGCTTAGCCTAGCTGCCTGACTAGCACATCGCATATGTGTACACACTGACTATAGCTGTGACACACACGGACACGGAGAACAGCCCGCAATGTTAACAAATGTAATAATAATAATAAATAATCACATCTACGTTATCCAACTGTTCTCACGCGCACTCCTGTCACTTGTAGTGATGTGTGTGTTCGTGAACGATTCGGTCAATACGAACTAATCTTTTATATGACTCGGGAGTCATGAGTCGTCTCAGTGTTAATTTTCATGCAGTACCTTCCCTCGCCACATGAGGGCTACAGCGCCACCCGCTGTAAAAATGAACGCAATGACTCAAAAAAAGATTCGTTCAATTTACTGTCTGAGAGTAAAAGATCCGAGTCAGTAAAAAGAGTCAAACTTCCCAACACCAGTTACTTGGCATTCAACCGCATAAGCTCAGTCAGCAGGACAGGAAGCAGAAATGATCAGTTCACGACTCACTCAACTGTGCGTCCGTCCTCAAGAAGCAAACTGTTGCCTTCAGTGCTAAATGTTTGAGACCAGCAGTCTTTTTTACGCTCACACGAGAGCTACAGCGCCACCCGCTGTAAAAATGAACGAAATGACTCAAAAAAAGATTCGTTCAATTTACTGTCCGAGAGTAAAAGATCCGAGTCAGTAAAAAGAGTCGAACTTCCCATCTTGCGCGCCTCTCGCGAGACTCTCCGACTCATACCGGAAGTGTTCCGACGTGTCATGTGACTCTCTATCGCTGGTGCTCTGCCTGGGGAGCCATGTCAAAATAATAATTGTGATTTTTTCGGAAGGACGGGCCGGGCACAAACACACACACATAAGAGTCGAGTTTCACCCCGCGGGAGGGGTTACGTGTACGAGAATGCAGAACGTGTTCAACACGGTGAAAGGCACGGCGCTCGGCGTGGCGGAGTTCCTCACCCCGGTGCTGAAGGTAAACTTCCATTACGGGTGGGGGGGGGGGGGGGGGGGGGGGGGGGGGGCGAGCTTGTTGAGAGGCGCTGTCTGCTGGGAGATGACATGAGCACATGAGTCCTGCACCTCTGCCGTTAGTCAGAGCACAGATAGGCAGCCTGATGGAACATCTGTCCAGCTGCCCTGATCCTTACGCCTTTTGTTGTGTTGTCAATTCCAGGAATCCAAATTCAAAGAAACCGGAGTCATCACTCCAGAGGAGGTGAGGACATTCTTGTTAAATGTGAAGACCTGGTGTCGTCATGCATGCGGGCTGTTGTCTCACACCCCACCCCTCCCCTTGTGTCTGTGTTCCAGTTTGTGGCAGCTGGAGATCACCTGGTCCACCACTGTCCCACGTGGAAATGGTGAGTGAATCACACATCTGTGAAGCCGTGGGAATGATCACCGTGTCGTGTTTATTGTACCACAGAGGCGCCGCTTGGATCACAGATGGAGAGCGGGCTGTTACCGTCGGTAGTAATAATGATCGCGCTGTGGTTATTGCTTCCTCCATCAGCTGTGATGTGTGTGTGACTTGTGAGAAATCTTCCTTCGCAGCAGCGTTTGACCTTTCGTGGCTCCTGGGTGTGATTTTTTTTTTTCCACGCTCACTTCTCTGTTTCTCCGCTCTTCTTTATTGTCGCGCAACGTTCCGCTGGAAGAACCTGAGTTGCGTCACAACACTGAAGAAATGAGAGACCGTTGAGTTTTTTAGAGTCCATCATGTTGTAAAGTTCTTTTTTTTGTTCCTGAAACTGTTTTTTGATGATAAGCCTGTGGTTGTCTAAACCTCTGCCACTCGTTCCTCCTTTTAAAAAGAGATTTGAAAGCAAACACGCAGTTAACCAAACCTGAAAGTGACGTGAATGAAGTCATGTTTATGTAAAATACATCGATCTGATATAAAATAACGTGTTCTCCCTTCAGGGCCACCGGGGAAGAGCTCAAGGTGAAGCCATATTTGCCGCAGGACAAACAGTTTCTCCTGACACGCAATGGTAAGAAAAGGATTTCCGAGGACTGCTGTTCACTTTTCAGTTTCAGCTGTCACATGTTGTCAACATGGGCTGGGTCCTTGATCAGTGCAGTACACAGTGGGGACGGTGCAGACTCGCTAATCAAGTGACGTCCAGAAACGTCCTCGTGTTCAGGCCTCGGCCTTGTGACCTGCTAAATATTTGTCCTTCTTGCCTTCCTGTGACCGTCAGCTTTTTAATAAACACACACCGCCACAGCAAGCGCCGCAGTTGGACTCGACTTCGACAGTCCACTTCCTCGTGAATTAAAGAACTCCTGATGAAGCAACAAAAAAAAACATCATGGATTTGAGTTCATGTAGTGCAAGTGCTCTCTCGTGGTGGAGCTGTTGGGTCTGTGTAAATCATATTATAAAGAGTACGGTCTAGACCTGCTCTGTATCATGAGATACAGTCATGAGATAACCTTTGTTATGAGTTGGAGGTGTATAAATACAATGAAATTGAATTTGATGGAGTGTTACAAACTCTCTCTGAGTTAAAGAGAAACATCTTGGAAGACGGCCTGGACATATTCTTAAATGCTCCTTTGCTGAATGTAAGAGTAAATGACTCAAAGGGAAAGTAGCTGCAGAACTGCTGACCTGGGCTTCAACCTGGACTCTGGGGGGGGAAGTCCAAATCTCTGGCAGAGATCACCGAGGCAGCCGAGAAGCTCCCTGGCAGTACGGTGCCAGGTGTGGAGACGCTGAAGGCTTTCGACTTGGCTGACACGTTTTTTCAGTATTATATGAGGAGGAAAGGGGCAGCACCAAAGCGGTGATTCTCAGTTTCAAATTGGGATATCACCCGGCGCAGCCTCCCTAGGAAACTTTACTCTAGGGTGCTGGAAAGGAGGCTGTGACCAACTGTTTGGGAACACAGCTCTGCTTTTTGCAGATGATGTAGTTCTGTCCATATCTAACTGGTTATTACTGGTTAATTTGGGTCACCTGTGAGATTTTTTTCACTTCCTCTGGTTGATTTTTGTTTAACCTCACCTCCCTGTGTGCCGTTTCTGTATTCGCAGTTCCCTGTTACAAGCGCTGTAAACAGATGGAGTATTCGGACGAGCTGGAAGCCATCATAGAGGAGGATGATGGAGACGGGGGCTGGGTGGACACTTACCACAACTCAGGTCAGACTCCATCTCTCAACACCCATATATCGAACACGTTTGCTGCAGACTGTTTGCTCTTGAAAAACACAGGATAAATGTCCATTAACACCTGGAGTCATACACTATGATTCACAGAATGTTGGAGACGCACTGCTCTGTTTAACGCAGTGGGACTTTTCTTTATGTGTTGTCCTACAGTGTGCTTGTAGCAACTCTTTGAATTAAATTCAGGTCGAGGTGACTGATTCTGAAACCGCCTGCTCATTAACCATGACTCAAATGATTTGAAATCATGACACAGTGAATCGTTTCTGACTGCCCGATGTGTCTCAGCAGGTCTGTTGGGAGTCACCGATGCTGTACGGGAAATTTCACTGGACAATAACAAGGTATATGTACATATGTTTATTGGTTCATGTTGATTCTGAACGTAATGTGGAATCCAAAAAATGTAAATTATAGTACTTATACTTCCTCTGTCCAGCCTCAGGTTGAAAAACTGATTGTAGATCATCAAATACTGATTCCAGGTTCTGGATTTTAGTTGTTTGCTGCTTGGGGTATTAAAAATTCACAGATCAGTGTCCTTTGCTGTCCGCCACCTGATTCCTCATACAATGGCTAAAATGGGAAAGTGTGGATACATCATAAAACATTTTGAAATGGTGCTTTGCCATTTGATTCAACTCAGCGCTGAAGTGTTTGACCTCTTCTAGGATAAGAACATGAATGCCACATCGGCGGCATGCTGTGATGACGACGACGACGAAGATGATGAGGATGGAGAAGCAGCAGATATGGAAGGTAGTCATACATTACTCGTTTTCTGAGTTCCTTTCAAACAGTCTGTGCTTCAGCTCACGGTGTGTTCATGCCGTCTTTGCAGAATATGAGGAAAGCGGCCTGTTGGAAACAGACGAGGTACGCAGTGGCATGTCATTTATTTCTGATTCAATATCAGTTATTGTCAATCTGTCCGCCAGCTGAAGCCTCTGCTCCTCTGCCTAGGCCACTCTGGACACCAGTAAAATGGTGGAAACTAAAGCCAAAGCGGAGCCTGGGAGCGAGGACGCCATTCTGCAGACTAGAACATATGACCTGTACATCACATATGACAAATACTACCAGACCCCTCGACTCTGGCTGTTTGGATATGATGAAGTATGTACCTGCCCAAATGGGAATTCATAAGCATCTATTCTGCAGGAGAGGAAGATGTATAAAGAGAATCTATACTATATTTATTTATAGCAGTCAAGAGACAGGGAAATCAATGTGGAGAGAATATTCTTTTTATTCTGTGTGAAAAGACTCACAGCACTAATAAACATGAGCTCATGGGGCTGTTGTGCTGTTTCCCAGGACAGGCAACCACTGACTGTAGAGCAGATGTATGAGGACATCAGCCAGGACCACGTGAAGAAGACGGTCACCATTGAGAACCACCCCCACCTTCCTCCACCGGCCATGTGCTCTGTCCACCCCTGCAGGTGAGAAACAAATGGAGCCTTCCTTTCGACGCCCACATGCAGGTGGAAGTACAGGAGTGCAGTATTCTGTTGCTCTTCTAATTCTGGAAAATAACTGCTGCTGTTTAGTTCTTACGGTAATGGGTGGCCGTGACTTGAGAGGTAGAGCAGGTCGACCACTAATCTTTACTTTGTAGTTTGATCCAGGTCATCCAGTGCAGCACTCCTTCATTTCCTTCACTCTTGTTCTGGGTCAAATGGCCCTTACAGAGACTGGGGGTCATTGTCAAGTGATGGTCACACAAAGCTCAAAACACCTGGGATGACATGTCCCTGCAGTTATGGTAGCCATGTTGGTGTACCATGAATTTTGTTTAAATTGCCAACAGTGTCACCAGCGAAGCTCCTCCCCCTCCATGCTTCATGGTGGGAACCACACATGCGGATGCATGTCTGTTCACCTCCTCTGTGTTTCACAAAGAAATGGTGGCCAGAACCAAAAATCTCAACTTTCAGACCAAAGTCCAGATTTGCACTGGTCTGATGTCAGTTCTCTTCTTCTTGCTGGTCTCCATCAGTCATGGTTTCTTTGCAGTAGTGTGACTGTGAAGGCCCGATTCACACATTCTCCTCTGAACAGTTGTCAGCACAGTTGTTGACCTTCATGTCTTAAAGTACTGATGGACACTCCCTCTGAACGACGAACCTCATGGTCTCATACACATTAAGAAGACAAGAAATTCCACTAACTAACTTCAGACAAAGCCTGTATTTGTATCGTTTATTAAACTGAGATACCACCATCAATGATTAACATCCAGCAACAACACGCTGATGTCACCTTTTTATTTTCAGACATGCTGAAGTGATGAAAAAGATCATTGAGACTGTGGCAGAAGGAGGAGGAGAGCTGGGAGTGCACATGTATCCTTTCATGGTGACTGACTCTAATACCCCGTGTGCTTCTTTACTTTACTACTTCACTTAGCCTAGCTATCTTTACAATGGACTGTCCAGTAAAGGTGAGAAATGCACTATATAACTGCAGTATTGTATATAATAATATATCATTATTATTAATATATCACTATTTCTCTGATCAGTACTGCATGCTCCTCCATGTTCTCCTTAACTGAGACTTTCAGGTATCTTCTGATTTTCCTCAAGTTCGTCCAGGCCGTCATTCCCACAATAGAATACGACTACACGAGACACTTCACCATGTAGCTCCGTAACTCTGCTCTATGCTTACGCAACATCTGTACGCGGGAAAAGACCAGCTCTTCTGCCTCTGCGCTGAGATCATATCTGTTCCGATCTGGTCTGATTACAACTGGTTTGTGGAGTGTTTCTGTGTGTGTGTGTGTGTGTGTGTGTGACAATGGGGAATGTTGGAGGTGTGACAAAGCTGTCTGGTAAAGGAACAGTCTGACATTTTGGGTCGGAGTCAGAGAAGAAGATGAATATCGGCCCATTCCAGAGATGGATGTAGTGTGTCTAACTGCTCCCAGCCAAGCCGTGGCATGAAAACCACACACAGAGCTCTCATCACACTCCACTGTCTTGATTTTTCTTGCTAGTAGGTCCTCCCGCTTCCAGCGCTAAGCTCGCACCAGACACAGAAATGAAAGCGATATCCATGTTTTTTCTCTGGCGGCGCGCGAGGCTTCGTCACAAAATGTCAGACTGGTTCCTCGGATGTTTCTCTACAGGCTTAACGTTAACGTGACCACAACGCGGTGAGCTCTCACAAAGCTCTTGTTCGGAAGATTTTCGTGCTGTCACTTAAACTCACCCCATTCCACACCGCTTCACTGCTTCCGACGTAAAACCTACAAATCTTTCAGAAAATGAATTAACCCTGTCCGCGCAAGGCTGTCGGCTAAGTGTTAGGCATAGAGCAGCTATGGCTAACAGAGCATTCGTTGTTTAGTTTGCAAGTCCAATACTTAGCTGCTTTCAGCTTTAGCTCTTGCCAAAGATATCTGGCTCTTTAGCTGCTAGAACCTCCATCATGTCCATCAGCCAGTCAGAGCTAAGTCCGCCCGCTGCTCAATATTTTAAAAAACGCGTTTCGTACACGCGGATTTGGTGTGGAGTGTGTTCTCTTGCTAACACCGCTTTCTGAAGCCTAACCTTGATAGCGGCACTGCCGGGAGCTTCTTTTTGCTGACGTTACTGGTCCATGCCTCACTGCAGTGATTCTTCCAGCTTCCATTCGAATGCACTTTCCAGGAGTCATTTGTAAATCAGCTCTTTACGCCAGTTTGTCTTAATACTTCATTCTCTGAATGTGTTTATGGCCGGGCCCTTACGCGCACCAACGCTCCTTGTGGTTGACTTTTTTTTCTTATCTTCTCTCCCCCCGCAGCTTGTGTCCGAACCTTGAGCATTGTTTTTTTTTCCCAGCCTGCCTTGCTTCTCCAGCGTGACGTATCACTCCCTGTTGTGTCTAAGAGCTTTGTGAAGGCTGGCTGTGACCTCTGTCGTGCGGCATTTCGGCAAAACAAACGGAGAACTTTATCATCCGAAGCCTCTCGGTATACTTACAGAATTCCTGCTATTTTGTTTTCGGAGATTCAGAACTGTAACATATATTCGGCTCATTACGGCGACATGTTTCTGACAGTACTTACACCACAAATAAAGCATCTGCTTCAATAATCCTCACTCTACTTTCCTCGTTGTCCGTCGGTTGGATAAAATATTCTCTCTGTATTGCCTGTTGGTCCAGTCTCCTGATGTAACTCGCTCAGTGGTAACACGTGAGCATTTTAAAGTAATGTACATTTATCAATAAAGAGTTTCCCAAATATTGCGCACAGTGCCGTTTGTGTGTTTATGAATCGGGTTATACACACTTTGTGAACGGATTAAACTCACATTGGAATATGTTTGACTGAGAGAGAGCCTGCTGTTCTGCTGCTGCGCCACACTTTGACCGGCAGGGGGCGGTAGTGTCGCTGAAGGCTGGCCGTCAAGCGTCAGAGCAGCACCAGAGAAGAGGCAGCGCCGCCGGTTACCAGTGAGTGTGTGAGCGGGTGGAGGTCACGCTTCCTGAGTCCAACATGCCCGCGGTGTGCCCGACTCTCCTGCTCTGCGCGTA
This sequence comes from Nibea coibor, assembly GCA_023373845.1. Classification (NCBI taxonomy): domain Eukaryota; kingdom Metazoa; phylum Chordata; class Actinopteri; family Sciaenidae; genus Nibea; species Nibea coibor. Next base: position 12,304,099 of record CM041732.1, on the reverse strand, counting down.
CGGCTTCTTCTCCAACCTGCGGCCGTCGGAGCCCTTCCTCACCGCCTTCCTGCTGGGACCGGACAAGAACCTGACGGAGACGCAGGTCAGTTAGCTCGCCGGGCTAAAAGGCTAACGTTACGCGGCTAGCGCTGACGACGACGTTGCGTCACCTTTTAACTTATGACGTAACTTTAACGGTCATTTAAACCATGAATTCTTCTTTTGGTCGTCGTGTCTGTCTCCTCAGCAGCTGAACAATGAACCGGCGTGTGTCTAAGTGAATAACCGTACTGTAACAGTGAGGAACTTCTCACACACATGACCTGTCACACACACTCTGTACTCACTGGCGGTGTGTGTGTACACAGAACCAGTGGCGGACGGGACCTTTCCTGGTGACCTGGCCGCCGAACTGGCCCGCTCGTCGGTTGTCGACGAGGGCTTGCTCACACAGACTGAGCAGCAGCGTTAGGCACAAACACACACACACACACACACCAAGTTGCAACAAAGTTGTGACAAAGGATATTGCACATTTTAGAATATGGTTAACTGACAGACACAACATAATAATATGAATATTTAAATATTTTAAGCAGGTAAAACCCCATTGAGATTAAGAACATATTTGTTGTTATATGAACATAGAAAATGCAGATAAAAATGGTCAATTAGTGAATTTGAATGAGGGCTGAACGATATGGACAAAATTCCATATCACGATATTCATGTCCGATATCGATACGATACGACTATGGGTTCAGTGAAAAGTAAGCATTTTCCAGAAAAGTAAAAACATGATAATACAAAGGCCAATAAAAAAATTAGAAATCAAACATTTTACTGCAGCTCTGCTTTAACTATAGCTAACAAATATATTATGCTGCAGCTGGTGGAAGGTGGCAAGCTTCTTCAAAAGCCACGCTACCAGTGGATCCCTCCTCGTACAGTATGCGGCGGTGTTGCTTCAGCTGGTGGAACAAACTTGTGTTGCTGTGCTTTGTCAGAACTTTTGCTAAGCAGGACCGGCACGATGCGTCGCGTCTTCTTTTTTGAATGCAAAATACCTCCAAATAAGGTGGAGGATGACTTATTTTTTTCCCACTAACGCTGCACATTCTGCACCGGTCTTATCTTCCACACTCATGTTTCTTTCCAATTTCCCCGCTGTGTAGTCTGTGTCTGTCTCCCTCCCTCGGATGTTTGTCATTGGCTGGCTTCAGCTGCCGATCCACGGCAAGCGTGAAATAAGGTTTGTGGTTGGCTGGCCTGAGCTGTACATGCAGGGCGATATCGTTGGTTTTGCGATCTTAATATCGTGAATGTTCGTATCGCGATAATGTTACGATAGCGATATATCGTTCAGCCCTAATTTGAATAGCTGCGAAATTGGGGATGTTTCTTTACAAAGGTGGAGAATGGAGCAGTGTCAGCATGAACTCATTATGGTATGATACTATGGCTGACACAGTGGTCAAATTTCGAACTAGTCTGCTACCGGTTACTTTAAAAATAGGGTTAAGTTTGCGTTAATTGGGTGGTGGTGGTGGTCTGGGATGGTATCAAAGTCCCGGCAGGTGCATCTCACCTGTCTCCTTCACCTCTGTCCTCACGGACTCCGCCTCCACTTTCTGTCTCAGTCAGAACTGTTGACAAATGAAACCTCTCTGAACACTGCGGATGTGTCACTTTGTCACTCAGACACCTTCCTCATGCCGAGCATGTTTCCCGAACGCGTCCTGCTCGGCCCTCTGCACTGCCCTGTGCCTCCACATGTGACGTGACTCGAACAGGAAAGACAAACTGGTTTGCTTGCAACGACTATTTCACAACAAATGACATAACCGAATCCATATTCATCTCCATGCCTCTGATTGTAGCAGCCACCTTAAAGACGTGTGGCGTGTCCTTTTGTTGTGTGGTCTGCGTTGTCACCGGCTTCTACAACAGGCTCATGCAGATTTGTCTCGGACAGAATAATCCCTGCTGGAAAGAACTTTGGAATTTGTGTTTAATCCTAAAATAACGAGCTCCATCGGGATGGAAGCTGGCCCAGAAAAGCCTTTGAGAAAGAGAAGCAGTGATGAATGCATCTGTTTTTGCCCTGAATAGCCCGATGTCCTCATGATGAGCAATGTGCCTGGGGCATAGAAGTAACTTTCTAACACCGCTGACTGCGTGGAATCAGTGAAAATACACAGGAAAAGGAGACGAGTCGTCCCGTGATTTAAAGTTAATAAACATCCTGACATCCTTCATCAGTTCACAATTAACCAACCATCTCATGACCAACAACTTTAAATCTACGGTGTCATATTGCCTCTCAACACCTGACAGAATTATTGATGTTGGCTCCACCACCGGCCCCTGGCATAAGGCCTTGGAGAGGTGGGATCTACCCCACAGCCAAACATGCTGCCAGCGGTATTCTAGTGCCAGTGTCTGGATGTCGGCATGGGAACAGAGTGGTCCAACACTTTGAACACAAGTGTAACCAGGACTCTTCATCTGTTTTCTGCAGGTCGTCAATGAAATCTACCCAATATGGACGTATTCCTACTTGGTGTTGCTGCTCCCCATCTTCCTGGCCACCGACTACCTCTGTTATAAGCCGGTGTTGATCCTACAGGCCACCAGCTTAGTGGTTACGTATGTCATGCTGCTGAAGACGCAGGGCCTGCTGGCCATGCAGCTTCTGGAGTTTTTCTTTGGACTGGCCACGGCCTCCGAGGTGGCCTACTACTCCTACATCTACAGCGTGGTGGAGCCGGCGCACTACCAGAGAGTGACGGGCTACTGCCGCAGTGTCACTCTGTTTGGATCGGCTGCCGGATCGCTGGCCGGACAGCTGCTGCTCTCTGTGGCCAAAGTCCAGCTGCTCCACCTCGTCATCATCACCTTGACGTCGGCCAGCGTGGCCTTCGTCGCTCCCTGGTTCCTGCCTATGCCCCGGAGGAGCTTGTTCTTCCACAAGAGTCCAGGAGCATCGGAGGAGAGGCCGCCGGACAGCAGCGTGACCCTGCTGGAGAAGGCTGAGGATTCAGAGAGCAGAGTGCCTCTGAACACACAGAAGGTGAGTGAGAAGCTGCTTTGTTCAGGTCACGACGGGGAGTTTTATGAAGGAACACGCTCAGTCACTCATGTTTGATGTCCTCCGCTCTCTGTGCAGATCTCCAGGCCCTCTGAGGCGGAAAGTCATCGGAGCGGTCTTGGCGACGTGCTGCGGATGCTGTTCGACGACTTCCTGCAGTGCTACAGGTGTCGCCCTCTGCTGGCCTGGTCTGTGTGGTGGGCTCTGGCCACCTGCGGCTACTTCCAGGTCATCAACTATGCTCAGGCGCTGTGGGAGAAGATTTGTCCGTCCAGTGACTATGAAATCTACAACGGCTATGTAGAGACCCTGTCCACACTGCTAGGTGAGGCTTCTTCAAAAAAGACGTCATGTCCCGAGTTCAGATTTATTTTGCGTGTTCCACATCCAGCTGTGTGAGTAAACAGATGTTCTGCTGGTCCACAGGCGCTCTGGTGGCTCTGCTGGCGGGTTACCTGCCCGTGTGCTGGTCTCTGTGGGGGGAGCTGGCTCTGTGTGTCCTCTCCCTGCTCATGGCCGCGTGTGTGTTCGTCATGGTCACGCTAAGGAACATCTGGCTGTGTTACAGCTCATACGTCCTCTTCAGAGCCACATACATGCTGCTCATCACTGTGGCCACGTAAGTACACGGCATCGGTCCGTCACTGCACGTTCAGCTAACTTTCAAGCACTCATTTTAAAATAAATGTGGCTTAAAATAGTAAAAAAGCAGATATGATATCAACACTGAGCGTCTCATTAAGCATCATAAAAGTTTATCCACCTAAAAACATGAATATTTTTTGAAGCGTTTTAAGTGGACGCTGTATCCTCTCTTCAAATCCTTTGACAAAAACAACTTTAGCAGAACGTTTTCACATCTGACTCCAAGCCAAGCCAAGCCAAGCAGACGTCTTGCTGAGTTTGCTTTGGTTGTGTTTCATCTGAAGAATGTGCTTTATGAGTGAAGATGGTCATTGAGCTGATCTTCGTCCAGTAAAACAGAGACACATTTTCTGAGTTTATTTATGGAACTAAACCTTGTTTCTTTTTTTTTGGCTTTGAGGCAGATTTGTTTTTGATTTAATGAATTGTTAATTAATGTTAATTAATATGTTAATAAACATGTGGGGCTGCTCACTGTTGACGAGCGCTCATTCACCCGCAGGTATCTGAACCGGAGTGTGGGAATCAAACCCGAGCTGTAGCAAACAGCAGGGCTGCTGGATCCCGATGTTCTCCCTCTGTTTCACGTCCTTGTGTGTTCTCCTCCTCTGACCTCAGGTATCAGATCGCAGCCAGTCTCAGCATGCAGCGCTACGCCTTAGTGTTTGGAGTGAACACCTTCATGGCTCTGCTGCTGCAGTCTCTGATCACCGTGGTGGTGGTGGACTCAGCCGGCCTCGGCCTCGATGTCTTCACTCAGGTGAGGAAATGTAACAAGCAACAAGCAACCACCTTTAGTCACCCGTGACAACATGCCTGACAGCATAGATTTGACTTGTCTCCTTCCCTCAGTTCCTCATCTACGGCGGTTACTTTGCTGTCATCTCTGTGGTCTTCCTCCTCGCTGGACTTTGCAAACTGGCCTCCAAGAGGCGCCGTGAGCAGGACGTCCTGGCCAACAGCGCGGCGGAAACGGAGTCCGACTCCACCTCCAAACAGTGACGCCAGCTCCTGCTGAGAGCACAAGCTGATAGATATTAACTAGCTTCTCACAGACTGAAGCAACCAAGGTGAGTGAGCGGCAGCAGGCCGAGCTTCAGCGAAGTCTTCAGCGTGTTGAAGAGGAGAGTGACACAGCAGATTGCACTTATTCACCTCAGTTTACCTTCAGAGTCTGTCAGAGGACCATACAGCACAAACATTAGCACTGATGAAGGAGGAGTTTTGAGATTTTGATTTAGAGCCCGCTGACTCGTGCATTACAGAACAAGTCGCCATCACTCCACCTCTTAGGTTTAGTCGTTGTAGGCAGCTCCAGCCTTTGTACGCTCGCCTTTTTAAACTCGCCCCACAGGAGGGAAGTGTTGTACCACTACAAGTCCAGAAGAAGCTTAAAGACACCTTGTCATTATACTGTTGTTCTGACAATCTGCTGATCTACGCACAAAATATACAGTATAACCAAAACGAAGAAACCAAGGAGCCAGCAGAAGCTGTAAATCTCTGTAGAGCTCCAGTGACTCCATTCTTTGATTTCACTTTAGATTTTTGGGTCACGATTCGATGCTGATCAACTTTTGATTTGAACGTTTTTGTCCAGCTGTTAGACTATTAAGTCTTAGTTTGCATCATAGTTGCTTGTAACGCGTTGACAACTCATTTACCACTCAAAGGCCATACGCTCACCTTTAAATATCAATAACTTCATTCTGATGGATACTTCCACATATAGAAGATCCATAGTGTGACACCTCAGTGTCACATTATTTAGATAAACTGTTCAGAATTGCATTTCTGTCCTTTTCCCGGCTCACTGGAGCCTCGCTGATGCCTTAGTCTCCATGTAAAATGCTAACCAGACTCCAGGAGCGGTTGTTCTGTGTTACATTTAACACCAGCCAAGAAGATGCTTGTATTTTTATATTTATTATTTCCTCCAGTACTTGGATAGATTGTGTATCGCACTGTTAGTACTGCTGGGGAGTGTCAAGTCTATCAAGAACTGTCTTTAATGAACACAATACTGTTGAAGCTTGAAATGTTACACTGTTCATGTGCACCATGTTAAATGATCCGTTAGTGCCTGAAAGGTCAAAAATACCTGGAGCTACTTCGTTCGAAGGAGACGGTATTTGTTGTTAACGAATCCAATGAAGAGACCCAAATATGTGTTAGTCTGTCAGTACTGTCCTCAGTCTGTGGTCATCAGTTCTGAGCCTGTTAACTGTTAGCTGTGTGGCTAACAGTTAACATTTCTGCAGCTGGTCACTGTAGTTTTTAATCAAACATTACTCAAACAGGAGGAAATGTTTGTTGGGACTATTTTCAGAAGTGGATGAATCCACATTTAATGCCTTATTGAGTATTTGTGGGAGCTGGACGGTGTGTGTGTGTGTGTATTTGTAATAGTTTTTGGAGAACAGCTCTGTGCTGGAGCTCTGTGGCACCACAGAGGAAGAACATGCACGAGTCTGATACACACAGCACTTGTTATACATTGACGCTGGTTTGGATTTGTTAACAATAACACCAAACTCCTCTTTAATGTGTCAAAATGATGACCAAATATAATTTCTAAATACCTGCTGAGGAAATCATGTTTCTCAAGATGTATGGAATTGTAACTTTATATATTTTCTAAGTGTATATATAGACATGCATATATGTGTACATGGGGTGGCTGAGGAGGTAGAGCGGGTCGTCCACTGGTTGGTTCGGTCCCTGCTGTGTGTGTGTGTGAGAGAGTGTGTGTCATTGGGGAGAGGTAAAAACTGTGAAGCGCTTTGCATAAGAACTCTATAAATATAATATAATATATAATGTACCATTAGTTTCTTTGCACTGGCCAAATGTTACCCATCAGACCTGTAACGGTGTGTTGTGATGGTACCGTGAACACATGGAGCATAGAGACAGCTACTCTGATTTGATTTGTGTTCCTTTTTGTCTGTTTGTTTCTTTGTTTTCTATCACTCTAAATATCTTTTAATAAACAGAAAAAAATATTTATCATGTAGTGTTCCTTTTTTTCAGAAAGCAAAAGTAAGAGTGCACACCACACTAGCTTTCAGCTGAACACTAAAGTCAGCATGCTAACCTGCTCACACTGACAATGTAAACATGCCGATGTTTAGCATGCTAACATGTTAATTAGCACTGTCAATGTACAGCAGACAAATGGGGCACCACAAATGGTGGCGCAGACTTTTTGGCAAGCCTTTCAACATTTCCAATCCAAACTGGTGGATCAATTCACGTTGAAAGAAGATGGAAGGAAGATGGAAGTCAGTGCAAAGCAGCTCACATAAATGAAGACTGGTTTGGTTTGGACCTGAGTTATTGGTCTTGACTGAGACTATCCTGGACTCTGGACTGTTTTGCTAAGATTTGTTGAGACTGGACTGTATTGCTAAGACTCGTTGAGACTGGACTGTATTGCTAAGACTCGTTGAGACTGGACTGTATTGCTAAGACTCGTTGAGACTGGACTGTATTGCTAAGACTCGTTGAGACTTGGTTGCACAGCATTTTTGACATGTTATAGCAGGAATCTCACAGTTGTGTTAAAAGTGATGAGTATTTGAGCTTCTACGTGACCGGAGCAAACCTTCATACCTGACACTGTTTGATAAACATTTAAACACTGATGTTTCTCTGTTGGTCTGTGGTGAGAGATACTCCTCAGTTAAAGACCCACTGTGACCTTATAATCACACCCTTATTGTGAAAGGTAACAACAGCCTATTATTCGGTTTGGCTCACTCTTCAGCTTACATAACAAGACACCATGCTGTGAGCCAAGAACCCCAGAGAAACCCTTTGTTCCGGTCCAGATTCACCAAACTGCCAGAAGTAAACTTTTGACCCTACTTCGGTGTAATAATTAATAACACTGAGCAACATAAGAGAGATACGCATACCAGATCAAATTATTTTAATGACAATTTAAAGAAGTCTTTAGTAGTTTTATACATGATCGTTCACTGTGAGAACAGTGGCATCATTCAGGCTGCTGCAGGTGGTAGGCTAAGATTGAAGGTTGACCATGAGAGAACGCTGCCATCTACTGGCCACAGTGTCCTCTGCCTAAACTGTCTCTGTTAACGTTTCAATATGGCTTATTTACACCTGCAAGGGTATTTCATAGAGATGCAGGATGAAAAACATATTCCTTAATTTCCAGAATAAACTGCTGGTTATTATTATTTTTTAAGAATACTGACAGTCATGATCATAAAACCTTTCTTGAAGAAAGGATGCAGCTGAAGCCCTGCGCGTGATTCACCTGTTTTGTCAGATTAACGATCATTGTTTTGTGAAAATAATGTTTCATGAATTAAAATGAACCACGACTGTCTGCGTTGTAGGAACAACCTTTACCGAACCTGTGTCAGACTGGTTGGCGTGGCACCTGTGTGGCTTTTTGGATTATCTATGGCTGAGTATGTTTTTTTGTCCAAACTATGTATTATAATCACATATGTTTTATGTCCGTTTGGTCTGTTTTAAGTTTGTTTATCATCAAGAGGCTGACAGTTCCCAGACGGCACCTTCAACACCGTAAAATACTAGCTCCTTTGGTATAGTGGAACGAGGTATATGGACCTCAGCTTCTGCTATGGCCATTGTTAACAGCTGCCCGCTAAATACAGATGGAACCAATGACGCCTTGATGCCTTGACCATCTTATTCTGATGAAGTCAAAGTTGCTCTCCAGACTGAACAGTTTTGGACTCGCCAGAGGAATGAACATCGCTTGAATATTTCCACACGGCAGAAGTGGCACGTGCCTCGGCATAACCTTAAAGTTAACGAGGTTGTCGTCACCAAGGATGACTTTCTCCACGGAAACCGGCGGCAGTCGGGACAGGGTGGTCAAAGTACAAGCGGGAGATCGAAATTTATCAGGGAAGCTGACGACTGTTGAAAGACCTAACCAGAAGTTGGTGCTCCTTTTGGGAAATGATTATCTTCATTATTGCGCCAACCTGTGAACATCTGAGCCTTTTTTAAATTCTGTTGTTTGTTATTTATATATCATATATGATTCTTGTAATAGATTCACAGCATGATTGGTGGGAGTGTGAACGACACTGAATTGAAATTACTTTGGACTGCCATCTAGTGGCCAGGTTTGTCGAGAGTGGGCTATAAATGGGAAGGGACTATTGAGCCCTGTAAGCTCAACCTGTGCACATCGAAGCCAGGGGTCCGCTGCACATAGTAAATAGACTTTTCTGGTGGCAATATCACTTTATTTCCATATTAAAAAAAAACATTTTGTAAAATATACATGACCTTGAATCATATTAAGCATTAAAAAAAAAAAAAACTTCCACCAAAGTGTAAGCCTGACCTTTAGCCTGAACATCTATGTGTGTAGCTCTTCCATGTTTGTACAGGTACAGGATCAGCTGCATGTGAGCGCAGCAGCTTCAGCCCTCCATCAGTGACAGCACTGGAGGTCTGCTGCTGTGCGGTCACATCTGCTTTGACAGCGCCAACAGCACACAACACAAAGTCACTGTAGCTCTGTGTGGAAACAGCAGAAAGAGGACCGATTTGAGTGCCGTGTAAGAGGTGCACACCTCTCGACACAATCCCTCTACAAAAGTCAGATGCACAGTTGAAGGCTGTTTACTGCCCGGTGGCACGTCTGTTCACCTGAGCATTTCTACTGAGGGCGTGTGTGTGCATCAAGTGAAGCTCCAGGCGACGGTGAGCATGGCTGTGATGCCGTTAAGGACAGCAACACCATAGCCCATGTGGAAACCATGGTCAGATACGTCTCTGGAAGAAAACACACAACACGCTGATGTCATCACCTACACTCTGCTGGTGAGTGTGCTGGTTCTGTTGTCGGTAAGTACTAATGTGTGTGTGTGTTACCTGAAGTGGTCCAGTGTCAGTGTTGGGAACACAGTGCCAGGCCGGTGTGAGTCAAAGTAGGTGAGAGTCCACGAGAAGACGCAGCAGATAGATCCTACTAATGAGGACAGCACCAGGATACTCCAGAAACCTGCACACACACACACCTCAAAATCTCTTAACAGCATTAATACAGCAGTATGTAGCTCTGTAACCAAAATGATATTTTTAATGCTAAAATCTAATTATTATTGTTATCGTGAATTTTCAAATTTCAAAAAAACAAAGAAATTATTATTATTTCTTGATTAAGATGTCAAATTATAGTTATTTACTACAGTCAGCTCAAATTCGGCTTCTCGTGTTCATCCGTTCATGAACTGAATGTGGGACTGTCGGATTCTTCTTTTTTGTGATCAAATTTTTATTTTTATAACAACCACAACAAGAGCAAACCCTACAAGCGACTGCCGGATTCTTCTGTGACATTTCAGAGACAAACTATATCAGTTGACTGAGGCAGTCATATGCAGATGATTTCATATTCAAAATAACCTCCAATAAGCAGAGCAGTCAGAAGACGGAACACGCGATGGCACTCACCCATCATCCTCTGCTCCGTCCCATCCTGACCTCTCACTCTCTCAGTCCGCAGCTCTGAAACAATATGCAACATAATCATAATCATAATCATTATAATAATAATAATAATTATATATATATATATATATATGTATATATAATGATAATATTTATTATTGCTGTTGTTATCATTGTTATTATTTAGCAAGTGAGTGAGTTGTACATGATATATAGATGTGAACACGTGACATGAACAGACAAGTTTAAGGAAACTACGTCACATTTAAAAAGTAGCAGTACATAAACACACGCGCGCGCGCGCGCCCGCTTGCCTTTGAGTATGGGGTAGATGAGCGCGCAGAGACAACCGACGGCGGCCACAGCTACCGCGGAGCAGACCACCGACAGCACGACGACCGACCAGCGTTTGGGTCCGGTGCGGTCGGTGAACGGCCGTCCCGTCAGCCCCCCTCCTCCCACAGCAGCAGGTTCTGTATCGTCCATGTCCTCTGACGAGTACGAGCGGCTGAAACCGGCACCGTGCCCGCCTGTCGGCATTCCGCCGGGCTTCAAAGTGGCAACTTCTGGTTATGTAACGCGGGCCAGCTCGTGTATACGCAGGGTTCCGGACGAGTTCGGCTGTAGAGTCCAAACAGTCAGGAGCTGTTCCGGTTACCTGTTTCCGGACGCCAAGTTTTTTTCCCTAAAGGATGGTGAAGGCATGACCCGCCTTCCTCTGGCTCTGATTGGCTAATGTGTTCCGAGGAAAACATTCCTGTCGCATTTCCGCAAACAAAATTGTCCCTCGGGCTGTTCCGTCACTGTAGTTTGATTTGACTTTTAGTGGCCATAAAAAACAAATTAATCTTTAAACCAAACCAAACCAAAGGGCCACCGGTGCACCATGGGAATGTGGTTTAACACAGGCAGACGAAGATAATCTATTTCAAAATAATAAGACAAAAGAAAAAAAAAATCATGGCTGCCGCTGCCTACTTTGTCCTGGTAAAACAAACAAACAAAAAAAAACACAGGCCCACCAAGCTGCATGCTGGTACTCACTAACCAAACACCAAAACACTAACCATACAAATCTACATATCCTAAACAAATAACTAACAAAGAATATTAGCAAAAAATCTAATCAAAATAAAACAAGCACTCAAGTTAATCAAACATAGTTTCTCATGATTAGCAACCAAGATGGCGCCGCTCCAGGTGGCTACTAGCAGACGCAGCTCCCGACTGTGATGCGCTCTGTGAGCCACATGGGGCGGATATTGATAAAATGACCGACTGCATCACAGACGTTTCCGGTAACTCCACAGCGCTGTAAGGTCCAGAAGGCGTGCTATCAAAATGAACAACGTTGTTTTTAATGTTTTTAACTCACAGGATATTCCTCGTCAGTCCAGATCAGTCGACCTTGAGTCCTTGAAAAACAACATTTTCTCTGAGCTTGCTGAACTGTTCTCTGACATGCTGCACACAAACGAGGTGCACACCTGTATAGAAACAACAGATCGGGACTAAACAGAGAAACATTGCAACATGTGCTAAAAACATGTAAACCATTTCATCACAGAAACAAAAAATACATGAACACATGGGGATAAAACATGGCATGGTTTACTCAAAAATGAAAATTCCAAAGCCAAAGTTTTCGTGTGTTTTGCAAGATGTTATTCACTCTCGGGACTTCTCGGTGCATTTAAAAGAGAGTTGCAGCATGTGCGAGACGATGCAAACAGTTTTTATTTTTTGGCTGAGTACTCAACATGTCACTTTTATTCATAGGTAATGCTGTAACTTAACAGATTACTTTTAATTGATGGTAACGCTGTAACCTAATTAACTACTTTCCAGAGTAACTTTACCCAACTCTGGTGATACCTTCCACAGAGCCTTTCGAGAATTTGCCTTCTGCAATTTTAAGAAGGATGATCTGTGCCAGGTGGAGCCATTTAAATGTCCAGCATGCACACCAGACACGCTGGACATATCTGCAGATGGCAACAGGAAACATTATCATTTACATAGAGTTTCAATAATCTTTGTGTTATCTCAATTATTTTCTTAATTTGAAAGTGTTTGTAGAAAGACAATCAAGAAGCCATGAATTTGTGATCCCCTATAAACATGTACAATTGACATGATCCGTTGCACATTGAATGTAACAATATTATTATTTTTTGTCCCAGTGTTACGTGCAACACATTGTATCTTCTTTCAGAGGACTGGTCATGATGTTTGTGGACCGGCAAGAGCAGCTCTCACTACAAATTACGACCAAGTCAGGTTGGTAAAAGCAAAATGTATGAAAATAGCATCAAATTTAGATTTTATGTTTGCATAATTTCTGGGGGAGTTGGGTGTGTTTCTTTGTTTTTTTGCAAGAAGAGCTGATATGAAAACTGCACTTGCCATGGGATGGAACCATCGAAAGGTTGAGAGTCTCCACAAGACAATGGGTCTGTGTTGTATGTCGAAACAGGGCACCATTTATGCAGAGGAAACAAGTCAGGAAAGAAGTGCTGGAGAGTCAGGCTACGTTTACACGTAGCTGGGTATGTTGAGAAACGAATATTTCCCTCCCTCCGTTTTCCAAAATAACATCTTGCACACAGCATCGTTTTCAAAAAAGTTTTCGTTTACATCAACCCGCATAAATACGCCTGGCGATCATCTCGCCCTCGATGTAAGGACGCAGCAAGTCGGAGAGTGACGACCGTGACATCCTAAAATTTTCACGCCACTCCTCCGGAACAACTACTTCATTTTCAATATTATCCCACCAGACAGCAGTCCGCCCGGGTCGGACCCAAAACCGGCGACGTTGGCAGTGACGGTGACTGGGTCTTTGAATAGGTGGGAGAAGTGGCAAAATTGCTGAGCTCCGAGCCCTCATTTGTCTCATTTGTCGGTTTTGGGTCCGACCCGGATGGACTGCTGTCTGGTGGGATAATTTTGAAAATGGTGAATGAAAGTGGTTGTCCCCGAGGAGTGGCGCGAAAATTTTAGGATGTCACGGTCATCACTGTTGGTACTCTCTGACTTGCTGCGTCCTTACATCGAGGGCGAGATGACTGTCAGTCGTATTTATGCGGGTTGATGTAAATGAAAACTTTTTTGAAAATTATGCTATGTGCACAATGTTATTTTGGAAAACGGAGGGAGGGAAATATTTGTTTCTCAACATGAAGAACGGTGAAAACGGAACCAGCAGAGCCCATGAAATATTAATTTGTAGCCCCCGTTATGGGTCGCCAGAATCCTTGGGGTCTTTTGTTGGATGCTACCTACCTTTGTAACCAGGTTTCTGTTCTAAAATGGTTTGATCTGGCTTTTTTCATAAATCACCGGTCTGACAAAAAATTGATGAAATCAACAGTTTTATTATGTTGATGACACACAAATGTCAAGCACCATGTCAGAATGAAATAATACCGCAGTGATCCTCTATCAGAGGTAATTCCAGCACTTGTAAAGCCTGTTGATCTTGAGGACGTCGAGTTTGGACAGACGGTCTCTCTGCCCGATGGGAACAGAGGGGTCGGGGAACGGAGTTATGGTTTCCGATTTATGCTTTCCAAAGGCAGTTCTTCAGATTTGGAGAAAGATTTGAAATCAGAAATGAGTTTTTAGAACACAGTTCAATTCAACATTAGCTTGTTTAATTGAATGTAATGTTTCTTACCTTCCATAGTGCATTATAGAGGAGTAGTCATATGGAGCTTTGAGATTATTTGTGTCCATTATTTTGAAGTTCTTGACGTAAGCTGTGGACAAAAAAAGAACGAATGAATGAATTTAATAGCTAACAGATTGAGGAATGTGTCGGCCTGAATCCATGAGCCATAAACGACGCTGACACAGGTTCTTACGTTCGTAGATGTTGTCCCAGTTGATCCTGACATACTGGTCACGGTCAGTCCGGCTTTGTTCGTGGTAGAAACCCAGCGAGTGGAGCAGCTCGTGCTGGATGATGCCATGAGTTACGCAGCCGTACTTCTGCAGCGAAACCACCTGCTTGCCTCCAGCATAACCGAGTAAAGAGAAGCAGCTAACAGTAACAAAAAAGTGAGACAGAGATCGTTAATATGCAACGTGGAACCTGACAATTGTTTGACAAATTTAATCTACATTATTAGCAAACCGGTGTGTACCAGTTTAAATGATTAGCTTTCCCTGCAGTGGTTAAAAACAAGTTGTGTGTTGCCACTTTTTTACTGACACTGCTGTCACACTGCTCGAAATATCATAAGAATCTGCCAAAGGAACACTGAGATCCATGGCTGTTCTGCTGGCAAACTAATTAAAGCGGCTTTATGAATGTTACTGTCGCTCATACGACGAGAAAAAGACTCACCCTAATCTTGGCTCGATGCTTAAGTGAATCCTCTGACTTGCACGTGGAATGAAGCGAATGCAGGTCTTGGATTCGAAGTCCTTCAAGGCTCTTAAAATGGTATTCCTCTCGGCCGCGTCTGCAATCGTGGATAAAAGTCACCTCATCAGTGACATCGCGGATGTCAAAGAGACGCGTGTAACACACAGAATCCTGTTCCAACCTACCATATTTTTGGCTTATAACGAAAGGGATTTCCACATTCCCGTTAGCAGACTTTGGCCACAGACACGAATCTGGTTTGGTGAAGCACTTCATGGCATTCCTGGTTCTGGGAATCCACACGTCCCCTTCCAGCAGAAACTCATCAGATGCTTTTAGAAGAGAAGGAAAATATGCATTTTATTCTAACTGTGAGGACACAAGTACAATCAGAGCAAGAAATTCTTCTTTTGTGTGTTTTCCACTGTTCAGTATATGGTTTCTCCTTTTGAATATTAAATAAAAAAAATCCATTAATAATGTGAGAAACTAATGCTCCCTCAGTCCTCTTGTACCATATTGTCAGGACTATATGTCCCTCCGGAGTCGCACCAGCCAAAAAATGCATAATGAAGAAGAAAAAAACAAAATCACACTGGACTATAAGTTGCATCTTTTTGCCCCAGAGTCATTTATATTCATCAATTCCTTGGCAACTACCTTGTTTTCCTCATTGCAGTTAGAGTATCCTCCGCTTTTTGCCAGTCCCTCACAAGTTTCTCCTTCAAACCTCCTTTCTGCTGCTCGATTACCGTTTTCGGCTGCATATTTCACTATTTGCAGTTTGTAATCTGAAGAATTTGATTTTCTTTTGGGGGACATTTGTGTTCAGTCTTTCTCTGTTGTCTTCATAAAGTTATACATTTTCAATTTTCAGTGGTACAGGATTGATAGGAGCTGCAGTAGCAAGCCTAGAGTGCCCTCTGTAAAAATAATGAACGTGAAATTACCATGTATATTTTAATATACAAGTCGCACCTGAGTATAAATCACAGGACCAGTCAAACCATGAAAAAAGTGCAACCTATAGTCTGGAAAAGACGTTAATGCTCACCGTTGTTCATCCTCAGGATAGTCGTGGTTATGTCCTCCTTGCCAGATTTGTCCGCTACGATCTCTAATGGATAAAAGCAAAGCAGACATCACAACACTCTGTTTTCACGCCGACACACACTGTTATATCTCAAAGGTTTGGCCTGTTAGACACGGCTGCAAATAGATACTCTTAGATTTGTTCACTTACCATCATCAGCACCGTGATCCTGTGGTAAAAAGGGAAAAGAATAAAGCATTTCATTCATCTTACGGCACTTAAAATCCAACGATCTTGACAAAGATAGACAGTGATGACGTGAGCTTGCATGCACGCAAGCTGTTCTACATTATATTTAGTCCGTCATTTCATACATTGCCTTGGTGAGCGGCGCAGAGGCCCAGGAGCAGCAGCAGAAAAAGAGGAGCCGTTGTTCTGAGGTCCATTTTTGTCTGAAGGCGCCGATGCTTACAGTGCCACTTCAGGGGGACTGATGCTGAAGTCTAGCCGAGGCTGAGTTTATATGCAGGCTGTCGGGGTGTGTCTGTGTGCGGAGATTAGCGGGAGGTGTTCAGTGGGCTCTGTTTTAGACACACAGCTGGAGGGAGTTCCCTGGCCCACCCTGACCCTCTGTCACCACGCGGGGATTACAGTAGTACAGCGACTACGGGCTGTTGTTGGCTCACTTAGCATCATATTTCAGATGGCCTGCTCATAAGACCCTAAAGTCTTATCCTAAAAATAATGGACACACCAAGTGGTGATGTAGCTTTTAAAGCTAGTTTCTTTAAAAAAAGATAAAAGACTATTTCAGTACTAAAGAAGATGAAATACTGCAACTAGAGATGAAACAACGAATCTGTTAGTTGAAAAAATATTTTCTTAGGTTTTATGAGGCGAGTCAAGAAAATAATCCTAAAATGAATCTGTAATGAAAATAATTAATCGTTGCAGCCCTATTCAAAATGAACCTCAGGAGATTTGTTTTAAGTTTTGACAATAAGAACAATTACATAAACCATGCACTGAATACTGTTGAATACTAATGAGTGGCTGTAGAGGGAGAAAAACAAACCAGAAACAAGAGTTTCTGGAGTTTTAATACTGTCACGACGTGATTATTTGTTGATTCGTTTTTCCAAAATCTTGTCCTTACCATATTTCAAAGGGATATTTTAGGCTGCCTTTATGCTGCTGCTGTACTGTGACTCCCTACACTGAAAATCGTCTCAAGGTCCGGATCCTCGCCCAGTCCATATCTGAACTATATTCCAGTTCTCCCCATCACCTGCCATACTCACCTGGATCTACTTCTCTGTTACCATCTTCTGGTTTACTGTATTCCTGTGATAGTCTGCTTAATAAAGACTGTAAAAGGATACTTGGTTCAACTGTGTTGCAATTGGGTTCATTCCATACCTGTTACAGTAACGGTCCATTAAAGGAAGTCAAAGCTGTCCTGTGAGCTCAGATCTTTATGTTATGAAGCTCCAGACTGAGATCAAGTCATATTTAGGCAGAAATCACCTTTCATTAACTGCATTTGGACTTCAATCATTTTTTGGCAGGTGAAAATGCCCATTTTGTGTTGTAATATCTCTTCTCTTGGTGAACTGATGAATTTCTTTTTATCCTGCGTGCTGGTGAACCACTGGTCCAGCAGCTTCTTACTGTAATAGTAGAGTAACCCAACAGGGTGGGGAAATAACATTCATAAAGTTCTGAAGTTGTAGGTTCAAAGCACAATTGTAGTTCCTCGCTCTGACCACTGGAGGGCGCTAATGCTTCACTTTCAGCAGGTGTCTGTTTATACAGTTGTTCAGTATTCATATCTGTATTATTCCAACTGAATCATGTGTTGTAGAAACGTGACCACTTTAAAACAATTGAAATGAGTGTCTCTCTAAATATCTAATTTCTTTCAGACGGATTAAATTTTGAATTTGCAGATACAGACTGGAGTATTTGTCGCCCTCCAGTGGTCATGGTGTGAAACTGCAACATTAAATTAGTAAAACAGCGTCACGCACACATGATACAATACTGTTACTTCCGATAAATTCTTTGAAAATATAGTGACCAAAACTACATATATACGAAATTAAGTCTAAGAAATGGTCCTGAAATTAGATAGATGACGAGGAGCTTTGCTAACATGCTAACGAATGACTAGCCCGCAGATTCCTCTTTATGTCACCTTGGCATGCGCGTTGTAGTCGTCCCATTATAATGCACCGTCCAACACTCGGTAAAGATGACAGTAACCACGATAAAATAACCAAATGTTTATCTTGGTGAGTACAACGTTATTTTATTTTGAAAGTATTCAACGGAAGGTGAACTGAAAGAAATGGTCCTGAAATGATCATCATCCAGAAAACATGAATTGCGAGCTCCTCCGCCACATAGACGACAAGTAGAGAATAATCAGTTATGGTCGTGTCGCGTGTACTTTCTCACTTTATTTTGTAAGTGTTTACCGGAAGTGTTCGTTAGTGACGCTGTTTTTACTAATTTAATGTGTTGCAGTTCACTGTTGTGACCACAGGAGGGCAGTAAAGCACCCAAGGCTCTAAATACGCTTTACTGTATATCTTGCCCCCTAGTGGCGACAGACAGAAACTGCAATGTTAGTGTTAAATTGACATCAATGCATGATACATGATAGAATGCTATCACATCCTGTCACCACATTCAATAATAATAATAATAATAAATAAAATGTTCCGGTAAATACAAAATCAAAGCAATGCAACGTGAACTGAAAAAAAAAGATCAGTGTCAGTCCAGAAAACATGAGCTGTGAGCACCTTCACTACATGGACAACGAGTAAGGAATAATCAGTTAAAATTGTGTTATATCGCTGTTATGTCACTTTATTTTGTAAATGGTCACCAGAAGTGTTAGTGACACTGTTTTTTTTTCTTTTGTACAGACACCTCAAAAGTGACCAATATCTCACAGATTTTGAACCCATGACTTCAGAACCTCAAAGGATTGCTCTACAACCTTGAGCTATTGGCTCACAGAGGTAGCAATCATGTCTTTGTGGTAACTCTGTGAGCCGATAACTCAAGTTGGGAGAGCACTCTTTAGAGGTTCTGAAGTCATGGGTTCGAACCTTATGAGAAGTGTGGATTTTGAGGTCTCTGTCCAAAAGAAAGAGTGAAAACCACAAAGACATGGTTGCCACCTCTGTAACCTGATAGCTCAAGTTTGTAGAGTGCTCCTTAGAGGTACTGAAATCATGGGTTCGAACCCTGTGAGATGTTGGTCACTTTTGGGATGTCTGACCAGACCAAAGTCCAGGTTTCCTCTGGTCTAATGTCCGTTCACGTGCCTGTTGTCGAATTGTTGTGGATGTCTTAAAGTGATGATGGACTGTAATCTGTCTCCACTTATGAAGATAAATGTTCATCATTGGTAGCTTCACTGAGGTTCTGTGGCTCACTGGATAGCTCAGTGGTAATGCTGCTGACTTTGACCTGGGTGTTGTGTGTTTGAATCCAGTGGGGACCCTTAGGCAAGGTCCTTAGAGCTACCAGCCTAAACTGCAAATATTGGAGCATTAGAATAACAAGCTCCATGTCAGTTGCTGGGGGACCAGGGCAATCTGACTGACAAATGGGTTACTGGAACATTGTTGGAGGAGGGCAAGAACATGGAACATGATGCGATACATGGATGCTTTGAAACCCACCAGTCTCACTGAGAAACAGCCATTAGCCCAGGGTTTCAAAATACGCGATCAGAAACTGCTATCATGACTAGAGGTTGATGAGGTACAATAAAAGTGCTACGGCGAGGGGGAGCCAGGACGACAGGTCAGACGGGGGATGACATCATCCCCCACCATGCTGAGATTTTGGGTACCAAGCCCCAAGTACGACTATAAATGTCGAAGACTAGAATCCTACCACATCCACTCTGCTAGGATGATGAATAGCAGCTATGGTCTCGGTAAACTAGGTCTACTAGGTTACGGGTTTACTCAAGCATGTATGAATGTTGTTCATGTTTATTTTATTACTAGGTTGTAAATGTTCTGAGGATATCGTTGCTTACTTACTTACTACATGTTTAATATTATATTTCTGATTATATACTGATGAATGATCGTATGCTTGAACTAACAAAAGCGGGCTTTTGACTTAAACTTCACAAATCTGAAAGCCAGAAGGAGTACCGTTAGGTGTTGGTCTCTAGCTTCATAATACTCTAAAGCAGAATACAGCAAAAGCTGGCAGAGAAATCACTGACAGTACAGAGTACTGGATACTCTGGTCTGGAGAACTAAGGGTTAGTAGTAAGTCCTGCACGTGCTTCAGAGCCACAAGCATCATACCATGCCATAACAAAGATTGTGGTTCAGGAGCAGCTCTTACTCAGTTCGACCAGGACTTCAGTCACTTATAACACGTTTGCCCCTGCCCGTTTAGTCTAGCTCCACAGCCACCAGTCTAGACGAGGATCTGCCCCGCTAGTTGTATAGCACTGACCCCGCTAGCTGTGATTTACCGCCCTCCAGTTATGAGCGCCGCTGGTGGCTTGATGCTGGCCCCCCCTTTGGCCCCCCCTTTGGCCCTTCACGCCCTGTTTTGACTAGAGGACCTTCAAAATTCACACCTCTCATGCAAGGTTTGAACCCATGGCTTCAGAACTTGTAAACGAGCACCCTTACCCAATGTGCTAGCGGGTTCACATTTCTTGTTTTGGGTTCTTGGCAGTTTTCACTCCTTCTTTTAGGATAGATACCTCAAGAAGTGAGCAACATCTCACAGGCATTGAACCCTTGACTTACAGAACCTCGAAGAAGCACTCTACCCCAATGAGCTATTGGCTCTAATAGATTGTGCTAGGTTCTTGGCAGGTTTCACTCCTTAAAGGTGTGTTTTTGTTCCAGAGGGAGGAGGGCAGCTGCAGAGAAGGCTCCCCCCAGGATCGGTGCTTGGTCCTGAGTGGTGGATTAAGAAGGTTAGCATTAGAAGAACGGAGGCTGCAGGATGGATTGTGGCGATGGAGCAAGTCAGTGAGGTAGGAAGAGGCTTGGTTATGGAGAGCCTTGTGTGTGAGGAGGAGGATATTGAACTGAATGCGCTGTGGAACTGGGAGCCAGTGGAGTTTCTGGAGGACAGGAGTGATGTGATCCCGGGTGCGGCTGTTATTTTACAATGGGAACAGCACTGATCTCTGTTAAATATATAAATATTAAATATTATGGTTTCATCTTCACCTCTAGGGCTGTTCATTTCATTTTATTCCATTTTGCCTGGAAGAATATATGTGAACAACGATGGATGCTTTAAGTCTTTATTGTGCTTGGAACAGGGTCACATAATGCCCTCTTTATTTTATGTTTTTCCCTGTTTCTTTTGTGTTTTTTCTTTTATGTTTCTGCCCCGCCCACTTCCTTTTGTTTTTTTCTTTTATGTTTTTGTCCCGCCCACTTTCTTTTATATTTTTTCTTTTATGTTTTTTGTCCCGCCCACTTTCTCTTATGTTTTTCTTTAATGTTTTTGCTCCGCCTACTTTCTTGTATGTTTCTGTCCCACCCACTTTCTTTTGTTATTGCTCCACCCACTTTCTTTTGTGTTTGTCTTTCATGTTTTTGCCCTGCCCACTTTTAACATGCCCTTTCTTTTATGTTTTGCTCCGCCCACTTTCTTTCATGTTATTCTTTTATGTTATTGCTCCGCCCACTTTCTTGTATGTTTTTGTCCCGCCCTGTTTTTGCCCCGCCCACTTTTAACATGCCTTTTCTTTTATGTTTAGCTCCGCCCACTTTCTTTCATGTTTTTTGTTTTATGTTATTGCTCCACCCACTTTCTTGTATGTTTTTGTCCGCCCACTTTCTTTTATGTTTTTGCTCCGCCCACTTTCTTTTATGTTTTTTTTCTTTCATGTTTTTGCTCCACCCACTTTCTTTTATGTTTTTGTCTTTCATGTTTTTGCCCCGCCCACTTTTAAAATGCCTTTTATGTTTTGCACCGTCCACTTTATTTTATGTTATTGCCCCACCCACTTTCGTTTATGTTTTTCTTGTATATATTTACTCCGCCCACTTTCTTTTATGTTTTTGCTCCGCCCACTTTCTTTCACGTTTTTTTGTTTTATGGTTTTCACCGCCCACTTTCTTTTATGTTATTGCCCCACCCACTTTCTTGTATGTTTTGCCCCGCCCACTTTCTTGTATGTTTTTTTCTTTTATGGTTTGTCCCGCCCACTTTCTTTTATGTTTTTGCTCCGCCCTCTTTCTTTTGTTTTTCGTTTATGCTTTTGCCCCACCCCCAGCCACTTTCTTTCATGTTTTTTTCTTTCGTCTCATCCTCTCTTTTATGTCAAAGACACTTTACATAAAAAGAACATCAAATCAGCAAAACAATACAAGATTGTATGCTAAAAACAAAATAGACAGAGCTAAAAATTAAAAGCAATTTTAACGGTGTGCTTTTGTCAGAGATTTGAAGGTGGGCAAGTCAGTGCAGTCACAGAAAACTCATTGTCCTAGAATCAAAAAGTTCTTTGGAAGTTCTTTGCCATTAAAGCAAAAGGGAACAAACCAAATATTAAGACTGAACTTTTTCAAACTGGTATTATCATTATTAATGAACTAAATATTATGGTTTCATCTTCACCTCTAGGGCTGTTCATTTCATTTTATTCCATTTTGCCTGGAAGAATATATGTGAACAACGATGGATGCTTTAAGTCTTTATTGTGCTTGGAACAGGGTCACATAATGCCCTCTTTATTTTATGTTTTTCCCTGTTTCTTTTGTGTTTTTTCTTTTATGTTTTTGTCCCGCCCATTTTATTTTATGTTTTTATTTTATGTTTTTGCTCCGCCCACTTTCTTTTATGTTTTTGCACCGCCCACTTTCTTGTATGTTTTTGTCCCGCCCACTTTCTTTTGTGTTTTTGTCTTTCATGTTTTTGCCCCGCCCACTTTTTACATGCCCTTTCTTTTACGTTTTGCTCCGCCCACTTTCTTTCATGTTTTTTGTTTTACGGTTTTCTCCGCCTACTTTCTTTTATGTTTTTGCCCCGCCGTCTTTTATGTTGTTTCTTTCATGTTTTTGCTCCGCCCACTTTATTTTATGTTTTGTCTTTCATGTTTTTGCCCCGCCCACTTTTAACATGCCTTTTCTTTTATGTTTTGCTCCACCCACTTTCGTTCATGTTTTTTGTTTTACGGTTTTCTCCGCCCACTTTCTTTTATGTTTTTGCCCCGCCCACTTTCTTTTATGTTTTTTCTTTCATGTTTTTGCACCGCCCACTTTCTTTTATGTTATTGCCCCACCCACTTTCGTTTGTTTTTCTTGTATGTATTTGCTCTGCCCACTTTCTTGTATGTTTTTGTCCAGCCCACTTTCTTTTATGTTTTTGCTCCGCCCACTTTCTTTCATGTTTTTTGTTTTATATTTTTTTCCGCCCACTTTCTTTTATGTCATTGCCCCACCCACTTTCTTGTATGTTTTTTCTTATATATTTTTGCCCCGCCCACTTTCTTTTAATGTTTTTTCTTTTATGGTTTTGTCCCGCCCACTTTCTTTTATGTTTTTGTCCCGCCCTCTTTCTTTTGTTTTTCGTTTATGCTTTTGCCCCACCCCTGGCCACTTTCTTTCATGTTTTTTTCTTTCGTCTTATCCTCTCTTTTATGTCAAAGACACTTTACATATAAAGAACATCAAATCAGCAAAACAATACAAGATTGTATGCTAAAAACAAAATAGACCGAGCTAAAAATTAAAAGCAATTTTAATGGTGTGCTTTTGTCAGAGGTTTGAAGGTGGGCAAGTCAGTGCAGTCACAGAAAACTCATTGTCTCAGAATCAAAAAGTTCTTTGGAACTTTGTCAGATCATGGTTCTTCTTTTCATTTTATTCCATTTTGCTTGGAAGAATATATCTGAACAAAGATGCATGCTTTAAGTCTTTATTGTGCTTGGAACTGGCTCCCATAATGCCCTCTTTATTTTATGTTTTGCCTATTTCTTATGTTTCTGCCCCGCCCTTTCTTTTATGATTTTTCTTTTATGTTTTTCCCTCTTTGTTTTATGTTTTTGTGTGACCAAGTAATATCAACCGCACAAAACCCAGAATAAACTGAAACGAGAGACTGCCATGCAAAAATATACATTTTATTAACAATATGTTTGATAAAACGCTGATCTCCAAAGGAAGTAAACTATCGGAGTATTAAAAGTCAAACCAACCATGAAACTGTAAAAAAACAAACAGACTTGGGAATAGACTGTATAACTGCGGGAGGGAAAGACCTTGGGGAGTTGTGCGCGCCAGAGAAAATCTTCACAAACACATACGCAAATTGTGACTTAAACACCACTACAGAGCTCAGTTTAAATGAAATCAAACATTCTATTGCCTATTCACGACAATCTTAAAGTGACTTGAATCACACAATAAAATACACTTGCAAAATGGCTGCAGTCCTACTACTCAGTCTCCCTCCTTTAAGATGTCAGAAAACTCCCAAAAATAAGAGAATAATGGTCTGTTCAAGTGACAAATTAAGAACAAACTTGGATCAAATTAGTATGGGAAAAACAGTGGTTAGCTTTTTTAAAAGCAACTTTGTTAGAAACTAAAAAAACAGAAACACATTAATGTGCCAGAAACTTTACAATAAACTTTTTACACAACATATGCAGTATCAAAATAAATTATGTACCTTTTTAACCCAGAACCTAATCCCTTTTCCCAGGTGGGCATGCAGGTGCCTGGAGTCTAATAAAAATGATCATGTTAATTTTGCTTTTGAAGAAATAAAACCAATTAAAAAATATCACTCGGTTCTGCTAGAGTGCACCTTTTGGCTGGTGTCTTTAAGCAATTGTTCAGTCCCTCACCAGCATGGATTTCCAATCCACTCCAAACAAAGCCTTGGCTCAGCTGCTCTCTATCAGGTGTGTAGTGCAGGAGGAAAGGCCCAGGTGAGCTTCCCTGCCTTTTTTATAGACTCCACCCCATTTGACTGATCACACGACTAAACTTCCTGTTTCCGGAATCGTGGAAAGTGAGCGACAATAAAGTTATCCTTCTTTCAAATTCAGGATACTCTGATGCAGCAGGATTGTCTGTTCACCAGGACACTTTGTTGGGATGTAATCCATGTTTCCATGTGTGTGTTGCCATTAAAGTAAAAGGGAACAAACCAAATATTAAGACTGAACTTTTTCAAACTGGTATTATCATTATTAATGAACTAAATATTATGGTTTCACCTTCACCTCTAGGGCTGTTCATTTCATTTTATTCCATTTTGCCTGGAGGAATATATGTGAACAACGATGGATGCTTTAAGTCTTTATTGTGCTTGGAACAGGGTCACATAATGCCCTCTTTATTTTATGTTTTTCCCTGTTTCTTTTGTGTTTTTTCTTTTATGTTTCTGCCCCGCCCACTTCCTTTTGTTTTTTTCTTTTATGTTTTTGTCCCGCCCACTTTCTTTTATGTTTTTTCTTTTATGTTTTTGCTCTGCCCACTTTCTTTTATGTTTTTCTTTTATGTTTTTGCTCCGCCCACTTTCTTTTATGGTTTTGCACTGCCTACTTTCTTGTATGTTTTTGTCCCGCCCACTTTCTTTTGTTATTGCTCCGCCCACTTTCTTTTGTGTTTTTGTCTTTCATGTTTTTGCCCCACCCACTTTAACGTGCCTTTTCTTTTATGTTTTGCTCCGCCCACTTTCTTTCATGTTTTTTGTTGTTCTCCGCCCACTTTCTTTTATGTTTTTGCCCCGCCCACTTTCGTTCATGTTTTTTTCTTTTATATTTTTGTCCCGCCCACTTTCTTTTATGTTTTTCTTTTATGTTTTGCCCCGCCCACTTTTAACATGCCTTTTCTTTTATGTTTTGCTCCGCCCACTTTCTTTCATGTTTTTTGTTTCACTGTTTTCTCCGCCCACTTTCTTTTATGTTTTTGCCCCGCCCACTTTCTTTTATGTTTTTTCTTTCATGTTTTTGCTCCGCCCACTTTATTTTATGTTTTTGTCTTTCATGTTTTTGCCCCGCCCACTTTTAACATGCCTTTTCTTTTATGTTTTGCTCCGCCCACTTTCTTTCATGTTTTTTGTTTCACTGTTTTCTCCGCCCACTTTCTTTTATGTTTTTGCCCCGCCCACTTTCTTTTATGTTTTTTCTTTCATGTTTTTGCTCCGCCCACTTTATTTTATGTTTTTGTCTTTCATGTTTTTGCCCCGCCCACTTTTAACATGCCTTTTCTTTTATGTTTTGCTCCGCCCACTTTCTTTCATGTTTTTTGTTTTACGGTTTTCTCCGCCCACTTTCTTTTATGTTTTTGCCCCGCCCACTTTCTTTTATGTTTTTTCTTTCATGTTTTTGCTCCGCCCACTTTCTTTTATGTTTTTGTCTTTCATGTTTTTGCCCCGCCCACTTTTAAAATGCCCTTTCTTTTATGTTTTGCACCGCCCACTTTCTTTTATGTTATTGCCCCACCCACTTTCGTTTATGTTTTTCTTGTATGTATTTGCTCCGCCTACTTTCTTTTATGTTTTTGCTCCGCCCACTTTCTTTTGTTTTTCTTTTATGTTTTGCACCGCCCACTTTCTTTTGTTATTGCCCCACCCACTTTCGTTTGTTTTTCTTGTATGTATTTGCTCCGCCCACTTTCTTTTATGTTTTTGCTCTGCCCACTTTCTTGTATGTTTTTGTCCAGCCCACTTTCTTTTGTTTTTGCTCCGCCCACTTTCTTTCATGTTTTTTGTTTTATGTTTTTTTCCGCCCACTTTCTTTTATGTCATTGCCCCACCCACTTTCTTGTATGTTTTTTCTTTTATGGTTTTGTCCCGCCCACTTTCTTTTATGTTTTTGTCCCGCCCTCTTTCTTTTGTTTTTCGTTTATGCTTTTGCCCCACCCCTGGCCACTTTCTTTCATGTTTTTTTCTTTCGTCTTATCCTCTCTTTTATGTCAAAGACACTTTACATGAAAAGAACATCAAATCAGCAAAACAATACAAGATTGTATGCTAAAAACAAAATAGACCGAGCTAAAAATTAAAAGCAATTTTAACGGTGTGCTTTTGTCAGAGGTTTGAAGGTGGGCAAGTCAGTGCAGTCACAGAAAACTCATTGTCTCAGAATCAAAAAGTTCTTTGGAACTTTGTCAGATCATGGTTCTTCTTTTCATTTTATTCCATTTTGCCTGGAAGAATATATCTGAACAAAGATGCATGCTTTAAGTCTTTATTGTGCTTGGAACTGGCTCCCATAATGCCCTCTTTATTTTATGTTTTGCCTATTTCTTATGTTTCTGCCCTGCCCTTTCTTTTATGATTTTTCTTTTATGTTTTTCCCTCTTTGTTTTATGTTTTTGTGTGACCAAGTAATATCAACCGCACAAAACCCAGAATAAACTGGAACGAGAGACTGCCATACAAAAATATACATTTTATTAACAATATGTTTGATAAAACGCTGATCTCCAAAGGGAGTAAACTATCGAAGTATTGAAAGTCAAACCAACCATGAAACTGTAAAAAAACAAACAGACTTGGGAATAGACTGTATAACTGCAGGAGGGAAAGACCTTGGGGAGTTGTGCGCGCCAGAGAAAATCGTCACAAACACATACGCAAATTGTGACTTAAACACCACTACACAGCTCAGTTTAAATGAAATCAAACATTCTATTGCCTATTCACGACAATCTTAAAGTGACTTGAATCACACAATAAAATACACTTGCAAAATGGCTGCAGTCCTACTACTCAGTCTCCCCCCTTTAAGATGTCAGAAAACTCCCAAAAATAAGAGAATAATGGTCTGTTCAAGTGACAAATTAAGAACAAACTTGGATCAAATTAGTATGGGAAAAACAGTGGTTAGCTTTTCTAAAAGCAACTTTGTTAGAAACTAAAAAAACAGAAACACATTAATGTGCCAGAAACTTTACAATAAACTTTTTACACAACATATGCAGTATCAAAATGAATTATGTACCTTTTTAACCCAGAACCTAATCCCTTTTCCCAGGTGGGCATGCAGGTGCCTGGAGTCTAATAAAAATGATCATGTTAATTTTGCTTTTGAAGAAATAAAACCAATTTAAAAATATCACTCGGTTCTGCTAGAGTGCACCTTTTGGCTGGTGTCTTTAAGCAATTGTTCAGTCCCTCACCAGCATGGATTTCCAATCCACTCCAAACAAAGCCTTGGCTCAGCTGCTCTCTATCAGGTGTGTAGTGCAGGAGGAAAGGCCCAGGTGAGCTTCCCTGCCTTTTTTATAGACTCCACCCCATTTGACTGATCACAGGACTAAACTTCCTGTTTCCGGAATAGTGGAAAGTGAGCGACAATAAAGTTATCCTTCTTTCAAATTCAGGATACTCTGATGCAGCAGGATTGTCTGTTCACCAGGACACTTTGTTGGGATGTAATCCATGTTTCCATGTGTGTGTTGCCATTAAAGTAAAAGGGAACAAACCAAATATTAAGACTGAACTTTTTCAAACTGGTATTATCATTATTAATGAACTAAATATTATGGTTTCACCTTCACCTCTAGGGCTGTTCATTTCATTTTATTCCATTTTGCCTGGAGGAATATATGTGAACAATGATGGATGCTTTAAGTCTTTATTGTGCTTGGAACAGGGTCACATAATGCCCTCTTTATTTTATGTTTTTCCCTGTTTCTTTTGTGTTTTTTCTTTTATGTTTCTGCCCCGCCCACTTCCTTTTGTTTTTTTCTTTTATGTTTTTGTCCCGCCCACTTTCTTTTATGTTTTTTCTTTTATGTTTTTGCTCTCCCCACTTTCTTTTGTTTTTCTTTTATGTTTTTGCTCTGCCCACTTTCTTTTATGTTTTTGCTCCGCCCACTTTCTTTTATGTTTTTGCACTGCCTACTTTCTTGTATGTTTTTGTCCCGCCCACTTTCTTTTGTTATTGCTCCACCCACTTTCTTTTGTGTTTTTGTCTTTCATGTTTTTGCCCCGCCCACTTTAACGTGCCTTTTCTTTTATGTTTTGCTCCGCCCACTTTCTTTCATGTTTTTTGTTGTTCTCCGCCCACTTTCTTTTATGTTTTTGCCCCGCCCACTTTCGTTCATGTTTTTTCTTTTATGTTTTTGTCCCGCCCACTTTCGTTTATGTTTTTCTTTTATGTTTTTGCTCCGCCCACTTTCTTTTATGTTTTTGTCCCGCCCACTTTCTTTTGTGTTTGTGTCTTTCATGTTTTTGCCACGCCCACTTTTAACATGCCTTTTCTTTTATGTTTTGCTCCGCCCACTTTCTTTTATGTTTTTTCTTTCATGTTTTTGCTCCGCCCACTTTATTTTATGTTTTTGTCTTTCATGTTTTTGCCCCGCCCACTTTTAACATGCCTTTTCTTTTATGTTTTGCTCCGCCCACTTTCTTTTATGTTTTTTCTTTCATGTTTTTGCTCCGCCCACTTTATTTTATGTTTTTGTCTTTCATGTTTTTGCCCCGCCCACTTTTAACATGCCTTTTCTTTTATGTTTTGCCCCGCCCACTTTTAACATGCCTTTTCTTTTATGTTTTTGCCGCGCCCACTTTCTTTTATGTTTTTTCTTTCATGTTTTTGCTCCGCCCACTTTCTTTTATGTTTTTGTCTTTCATGTTTTTGCCCCGCCCACTTTTAACATGCCTTTTCTTTTATGTTTTGCCCCGCCCACTTTCTTTTGTTATTGCCCCACCCACTTTCGTTTGTTTTTCTTGTATGTATTTGCTCCGCCCACTTTCTTTTATGTTTTTGCTCTGCCCACTTTCTTTCATGTTTTTTGTTTTATGTTTTTTTCCGCCCACTTTCTTTTATGTCATTGCCCCACCCACTTTCTTGTATGCTTTTTCTTATATATTTTTCCCCGCCCACTTTCTTTTTATGTTTTTTTCTTTTATGGTTTTGTCCCGCCCACTTTCTTTTATGTTTTTGTCCCGCCCACTTTCTTTTATGTTTTTGTCCCGCCCTCTTTCTTTTGTTTTTCGTTTATGCTTTTGCCCCACCCCTGGCCACTTTCTTTCATGTTTTTTTCTTTCGTCTTATCCTCTCTTTTATGTCAAAGACACTTTACATATAAAGAACATCAAATCAGCAAAACAATACAAGATTGTATGCTAAAAACAAAATAGACCGAGCTAAAAATTAAAAGCAATTTTAACGGTGTGCTTTTGTCAGAGGTTTGAAGGTGGGCAAGTCAGTGCAGTCACAGAAAACTCATTGTCTCAGAATCAAAAAGTTCTTTGGAACTTTGTCAGATCATGGTTCTTCTTTTCATTTTATTCCATTTTGCCTGGAAGAATATATCTGAACAAAGATGCATGCTTTAAGTCTTTATTGTGCTTGGAACTGGCTCCCATAATGCCCTCTTTATTTTATGTTTTGCCTATTTCTTATGTTTCTGCCCTGCCCTTTCTTTTATGATTTTTCTTTTATGTTTTTCCCTCTTTGTTTTATGTTTTTGTGTGACCAAGTAATATCAACCGCACAAAACCCAGAATAAACTGGAACGAGAGACTGCCATACAAAAATATACTTTTATTAACAATATGTTTGATAAAACGCTGATCTCCAAAGGGAGTAAACTATCGAAGTATTGAAAGTCAAACCAACCATGAAACTGTAAAAAAACAAACAGACTTGGGAATAGACTGTATAACTGCAGGAGGGAAAGACCTTGGGGAGTTGTGCGCGCCAGAGAAAATCGTCACAAACACATACGCAAATTGTGACTTAAACACCACTACACAGCTCAGTTTAAATGAAATCAAACATTCTATTGCCTATTCACGACAATCTTAAAGTGACTTGAATCACACAATAAAATACACTTGCAAAATGGCTGCAGTCCTACTACTCAGTCTCCCCCCTTTAAGATGTCAGAAAACTCCCAAAAATAAGAAAATAATGGTCTGTTCAAGTGACAAATTAAGAACAAACTTAGATCAAATTAGTATGGGAAAAACAGTGGTTGGCTTTTTTAAAAGCAACTTTGTTAGAAACTTAAAAAACAGAAACACATTAATGTGCCAGAAACTTTACAATAAACTTTTTATACAACATATGCAGTATCAAAATAAATTATGTACATTTTTAACCCAGAACCTAATCCTTTCTCCCAGGTGGGCATGCAGGTGCCTGGAGTCTAATAAAAATGATCATGTTAATTTTGCTTTTGAAGAAATAAAACCAATTTAAAAATATCACTCGGTTCTGCTAGAGTGCACCTTTTGGCTGGTGTCTTTAAGCAATTGTTCAGTCCCTCACCAGCATGGATTTCCAATCCACTCCAAACAAAGCCTTGGCTCAGCTGCTCTCTATCAGGTGTGTAGTGCAGGAGGAAAGGCCCAGGTGAGCTTCCCTGCCCTTTTTATAGACTCCACCCCATTTGGGGGTGGAGCAGATGGGGTCACATAATGCCCTCTTTATTTTATGTTTTTCCCTGTTTCTTTTGTGTTTTTTCTTTTATGTTTCTGCCCCGCCCACTTCCTTTTGTTTTTTTCTTTTATGTTTTTGTCCCGCCCACTTTCTTTTATGTTTTTTCTTTTATGTTTTTGCTCTGCCCACTTTCTTTTAGGTTTTTCTTTTATGTTTTTGCTCCACCCACTTTCTTTTATGTTTTTGCACTGCCTACTTTCTTGTATGTTTTTGTCCCGCCCACTTTCTTTTGTTATTGCTCCGCCCACTTTCTTTCATGTTTTTTGTTTTTCTCCGCCCACTTTCTTTTATGTTTTTGCCCCGCCCACTTTCGTTCATGTTTTTTCTTTTATGTTTTGTCCCGCCCACTTTCTTTTATTTTTTCTTTTATGTTTTTGCTCCGCCCACTTTCTTTTATGTTTTTGCACCGCCCACTTTCTTGTATGTTTTTGTCCCGCCCACTTTCTTTTGTGTTTTTGTCTTTCATGTTTTTGCCCCGGCCACTTTTAACATGCCTTTTCTTTTATGTTTTGCTCCGCCCACTTTCTTTCATGTTTTTTATTTTACGGTTTTCTCCGCCCACTTTCTTTTATGTTTTTGCCCCGCCCACTTTCGTTTATGTTTTTTCTCCGCCCACTTTCTTTTATGTTTTTGTCTTTCATGTTTTTGCCCCGCCCACTTTTAAAATGCCTTTTCTTTTATGTTTTGCACCGCCCACTTTCTTTTATGTTATTGCCCCACCCACTTTCGTTTATGTTTTTCTTGTATGTATTTGCTCCGCCCACTTTCTTCTATGTTTTTGCTCCGCCCACTTTCTTTCATGTTTTTTGTTTTTGTCCCGCCCACTTTCTTTTGTTTTTCTTTTGTTTTGCACCGCCCACTTTCTTTTATGTTATTGCCCCACCCACTTTCGTTTGTTTTTCTTGTATGTATTTGCTCCGCCCACTTTCTTTTATGTTTTTGCTCTGCCCACTTTCTTGTATGTTTTTGCTCCACCCACTTTCTTTTGTTTTTTTTGTATGTTTCTGTCCCGCCCACTTTCTTTCATTTTTGTTTTATGTTTTTGCCCCGCCCACTTTCTTTTATGTTTTTTCTTTTGTTTTTGCCCTGCCCACTTTCGTTTATGCTTTTGCCCCACCCCCGGCCACTTTCTTTCATGTTTTTTTCTTTCGTTTTATCCTCTCTTTTATGTCAAAGACACTTTACATAAAAAGAACATCCAATCAGCAAAACAATACAAGATAGTATGCTAAAAACAAAATAGACCGAGCTAAAAATTAAAAGCAATTTTAACGGTGTGCTTTTGTCAGAGATTTGAAGGTGGGCAAGTCAGTGCAGTCACAGAAAACTCATTGTCCTAGAATCAAAAAGTTCTTTGGAACTTTGTCAGATCATGGTTCTTCTTTTCATTTTATTCAAATTTACCTGGAAGAATATATCTGAATAAAGATGCATGCTTTAAGTCTTTATTGTGCTTGGAACTGGCTCCCATAATGCCCTCTTTATTTTATGTTTTGCCTATTTCTTATGTTTCTGCCCCGCCCTTTCTTTTATGATTTGTCTTTTATGTTTTTCCCTCTTTGTTTTATGCTTTTGTGTGACCAAGTAATATCAACCGCACAAAACCCAGAATAAACTGGAACGAGAGACTGCCATACAAAAATATACATTTTATTAACAATATGTTTGATAAAACGCTGATCTCCAAAGGGAGTAAACTATCGAAGTATTGAAAGTCAAACCAACCATGAAACTGTAAAAAAACAAACAGACTTGGGAATAGACTGTATAACTGCAGGAGGGAAAGACCTTGGGGAGTTGTGCGCGCCAGAGAAAATCGTCACAAACACATACGCAAATTGTGACTTAAACACCACTACACAGCTCAGTTTAAATGAAATCAAACATTCTATTGCCTATTCACGGCAATCTTAAAGTGACTTGAATCACACAATAAAATACACTTGCAAAATGGCTGCAGTCCTACTACTCAGTCTCCCCCCTTTAAGATGTCAGAAAACCCAACTCCCAAAAATAAGAGAATAGTGGTCTGTTCAAGTGACAAATTAAGAACAAACTTGGATCAAATTAGTATGGGAAAAACAGTGGTTGGCTTTTTTAAAAGCAACTTTGTCAGAAACTATAAAAAACAGAAACACAGAAACTTTACAATAAACTTTTTATACAACATATGCAGTATCAAAATAAATTATGTACCTTTTTAACCCAGAACCTAATCCCTTCTCCCAGGTGGGCATGCAGGTGCCTGGAGTCTAATAAAAATGATCATGTTAATTTTGCTTTTGAAGAAATAAAACCAGCAGGAGGATTGTCTGTTCACCAGGACACTTTGTTGGGATGTAATCCATGTTTCAGTTTCAAAGTCATAGTTGTATGCAACAGTGCAGTCTTTAACTCTTAACACAGGCAAACGTGTGAGACCAGAATAACAATCTAATATCATTAACTAAACCTGGAAATAATCTGGAAGTTTGAGGATTCAGAACTGAGCTCAAGACAAATTGTTGTTCAAACAGAGGCTTTCTCGATGTAAAGGTTTCTCAGGGTGGTTGTGCATGGAACTCTCAAACTGGATCAGTTGTATTGCAAGAGAAAGGCTTTATACTGCAGCAGAATAATGAACCCAAACACCTGCAAGAATGGCTAGAATGATCACCTGACCTCAACCTCATTAGAAATTCATGGAAACATTTCACTTCTTTGAGATCACAAGAAGTTCTTTGGAACTTTGTCAGATCATGGTGGGATCATCAGGGATCATCAGGTTTTACACAGACTTGTGGAGTTCATGTCAGCTGAAGTGCGTGTTGCCATTAAAGCAAAAGGGAACACACCAAATATTAAGACTGAACTTTTTCAAACTGGTATTATCATTATTAATGAACTAAATATTATGGTTTCATCTTCACCTCTAGGGCTGTTCATTTCATTTTATTCCATTTTGCCTGGAAGAATATATGTGAACAACGATGGATGCTTTAAGTCTTTATTGTGCTTGGAACAGGGTCACATAATGCCCTCTTTATTTTATGTTTTTCCCTGTTTCTTTTGTTTTTTCTTTTATGTTTTTGTCCCACCCACTTTCTTTCATGTTTTTTCTTTTATGTTTTTGTCCCGCCCACTTTATTTTATGTTTTTCTTTTATGTTTTTGCTCCGCCCACTTTCTTTTATGTTTTTGCACCGCCCACTTTCTTGTATGTTTTTGTCCCGCCCACTTTCTTTCATGTTTTTTGTTTTACGGTTTTCTCCGCCCACTTTCTTTTATGTTTTTTCTTTCATGTTTTTGCTCCGCCCACTTTCTTTTATCTTTTTGTCTTTCATGTTTTTGCCCCGGCCACTTTTAACATGCCTTTTCTTTTATGTTTTGCTCCGCCCACTTTCTTTCATGTTTTTTGTTTTACGGTTTTCTCCGCCCACTTTCTTTTATGTTTTTGCCCCGCCCACTTTCTTTTATGTTTTTTCTTTCATGTTTTTGCTCCGCCCACTTTCTTTTATCTTTTTGTCTTTCATGTTTTTGCCCCGCCCACTTTTAAAATGCCTTTTCTTTTATGTTTTGCACCGCCCACTTTCTTTTATGTTATTGCCCCACCCACTTTCGTTTATGTTTTTCTTGTATGTATTTGCTCCGCCCACTTTCTTTTATGTTTTTGCTCCGCCCACTTTCTTTCATGTTTTTTGTTTTAAAATCGTCACAAACACATACGCAAATTGTGACTTAAACACCACTACACAGCTCAGTTTAAATGAAATCAAACATTCTATTGCCTATTCACGACAATCTTAAAGTGACTTGAATCACACAATAAAATACACTTGCAAAATGGCTGCAGTCCTACTACTCAGTCTCCCCCCTTTAAGATGTCAGAAAACTCCCAAAAATAAGAGAATAATGGTCTGTTCAAGTGACAAATTAAGAACAAACTTGGATCAAATTAGTATGGGAAAAACAGTGGTTAGCTTTTTTAAAAGCAACTTTGTTAGAAACTAAAAAAAACAGAAACACATTAATGTGCCAGAAACTTTACAATAAACTTTTTACACAACATATGCAGTATCAAAATAAATTATGTACCTTTTTAACCCAGAACCTAATCCCTTTTCCCAGGTGGGCATGCAGGTGCCTGGAGTCTAATAAAAATGATCATGTTAATTTTGCTTTTGAAGAAATAAAACCAATTTAAAAATATCACTCGGTTCTGCTAGAGTGCACCTTTTGGCTGGTGTCTTTAAGCAATTGTTCAGTCCCTCACCAGCATGGATTTCCAATCCACTCCAAACAAAGCCTTGGCTCAGCTGCTCTCTATCAGGTGTGTAGTGCAGGAGGAAAGGCCCAGGTGAGCTTCCCTGCCCTTTTTATAGACTCCACCCCATTTGACTGATCACAGGACTAAACTTCTTGTTTCCGAAATAGTGGAAAGTGAGCGACAATAAAGTTATCCTTCTTTCAAATTCAGGATACTCTGATGCAGCAGGATTGTCTGTTCACCAGGACACTTTGTTGGGATGTAATCCATGTTTCCATGTGCGTGTTGCCATTAAAGCAAAAGGGAACAAACCAAATATTAAGACTGAACTTTTTCAAACTGGTATTATCATTATTAATGAACTAAATATTATGGTTTCATCTTCACCTCTAGGGCTGTTCATTTCATTTTATTCCATTTTGCCTGGAAGAATATATGTGAACAACGATGGATGCTTTAAGTCTTTATTGTGCTTGGAACAGGGTCACATAATGCCCTCTTTATTTTATGTTTTTCCCTGTTTCTTTTGTGTTTTTTCTTTTATGTTTCTGCCCCGCCCACTTCCTTTTGTTTTTTTCTTTTATGTTTTTGTCCCGCCCACTTTCTTTTATGTTTTTTCTTTTATGTTTTTGCTCTGCCCACTTTCTTTTATGTTTTTCTTTTATGTTTTTGCTCTGCCCACTTTCTTTTGTTATTGCTCCGCCCACTTTCTTTTGTGTTTTTGTCTTTCATGTTTTTGCTCCGCCCACTTTAATGTGCCTTTTCTTTTATGTTTTGCTCCGCCCACTTTCTTTCATGTTTTTTGTTGTTCTCCGCCCACTTTCTTTTATGTTTTTGCCCCGCCCACTTTCGTTCATGTTTTTTCTTTTATGTTTTTGTCCCGCCCACTTTCTTTTATGTTTTTGCTCCGCCCACTTTCTTTTATGTTTTTTCTTTCATGTTTTTGCTCCGCCCACTTTCTTTTATGTTTTGGTCTTTCATGTTTTTGCCCCGCCCACTTTTAACATGCCTTTTCTTTTATGTTTTGCTCCGCCCACTTTCTTTTATGTTTTTTCTTTCATGTTTTTGCTCCGCCCACTTTATTTTATGTTTTTGTCTTTCGTGTTTTTGCCCCGCCCACTTTTAACATGCCTTTTCTTTTATGTTTTGCTCCGCCCACGTTCGTTCATGTTTTTTGTTTTACGGTTTTCTCCGCCCACTTTCTTTTATGTTTTTGCCCCGCCCACTTTCGTTCATGTTTTTTCTTTTATGTTTTTGTCCCGCCCACTTTCTTTTATGTTTTTCTTTTATGTTTTTGCTCCGCCCACTTTCTTTTATGTTTTTGCACCGCCCACTTTCTTGTATGTTTTTGTCCCGCCCACTTTCTTTTGTGTTTGTGTCTTTCATGTTTTTGCCACGCCCACTTTTAACATGCCTTTTCTTTTATGTTTTGCCCCGCCCACTTTTAACATGCCTTTTCTTTTATGTTTTGCTCCGCCCACTTTCTTTCATGTTTTTTGTTTTACGGTTTTCACCGCCCACTTTCTTTTATGTTTTTGCCCCGCCCACTTTCTTTTATGTTTTTTCTTTCATGTTTTTGCTCCGCCCACTTTATTTTATGTTTTTGTCTTTCATGTTTTTGCCCCGCCCACTTTTAACATGCCTTTCTTTTGTTTTGCTCCGCCCACTTTCTTTCATGTTTTTTGTTTTACGGTTTTCTCCGCCCACTTTCTTTTATGTTTTTGTCCCGCCCACTTTCTTTTATGTTTTTTCTTTCATGTTTTTGCTCCGCCCACTTTCTTTTATGTTTTTGTCTTTCATGTTTTTGCCCCGCCCACTTTCTTTTATGTTATTGCCCCACCCACTTTCGTTTATGTTTTTCTTGTATGTATTTGCTCCGCCCACTTTCTTTTATGTTTTTGCTCCGCCCACTTTCTTTCATGTTTTATGTTTTTGTCCCGCCCACTTTCTTTTGTTTTTCTTTTATGTTTTGCACCGCCCACTTTCTTTTGTTATTGCCCCACCCACTTTCGTTTGTTTTTCTTGTATGTATTTGCTCCGCCCACTTTCTTTTATGTTTTTGCTCTGCCCACTTTCTTGTATGTTTTTGTCCAGCCCACTTTCTTTTGTTTTTGCTCCGCCCACTTTCTTTCATGTTTTTTGTTTTATGTTTTTTTCCGCCCACTTTCTTTTATGTCATTGCCCCACCCACTTTCTTGTATGTTTTTTCTTATATATTTTTGCCCCGCCCACTTTCTTTTTATGTTTTTTCTTTTATGGTTTTGTCCCGCCCACTTTCTTTTATGTTTTTGTCCCACCCTCTTTCTTTTGTTTTTTGTTTATGCTTTTGCCCCACCCCTGGCCACTTTCTTTCATGTTTTTTTCTTTCGTCTTATCCTCTCTTTTATGTCAAAGACACTTTACATGAAAAGAACATCAAATCAGCAAAACAATACAAGATTGTATGCTAAAAACAAAATAGACCGAGCTAAAAATTAAAAGCAATTTTAACGGTGTGCTTTTGTCAGAGGTTTGAAGGTGGGCAAGTCAGTGCAGTCACAGAAAACTCATTGTCTCAGAATCAAAAAGTTCTTTGGAACTTTGTCAGATCATGGTTTTTCTTTTCATTTTATTCCATTTTGCCTGGAAGAATATATCTGAACAAAGATGCATGCTTTAAGTCTTTATTGTGCTTGGAACTGGCTCCCATAATGCCCTCTTTATTTTATGTTTTGCCTATTTCTTATGTTTCTGCCCCGCCCTTTCTTTTATGATTTGTCTTTTATGTTTTTCCCTCTTTGTTTTATGTTTTTGTGTGACCAAGTAATATCAACCGCACAAAACCCAGAATAAACTGGAACGAGAGACTGCCATACAAAAATATACATTTTATTAACAATATGTTTGATAAAACGCTGATCTCCAAAGGGAGTAAACTATCGAAGTATTGAAAGTCAAACCAACCATGAAACTGTAAAAAAACAAACAGACTTGGGAATAGACTGTATAACTGCGGGATGGAAAGACCTTGGGGAGTTGTGCGCGCCAGAGAAAATCGTCACAAACACATACGCAAATTGTGACTTAAACACCACTACACAGCTCAGTTTAAATGAAATCAAACATTCTATTGCCTATTCACGACAATCTTAAAGTGACTTGAATCACACAATAAAATACACTTGCAAAATGGCTGCAGTCCTACTACTCAGTCTCCCCCCTTTAAGATGTCAGAAAACTCCCAAAAATAAGAGAATAATGGTCTGTTCAAGTGACAAATTAAGAACAAACTTGGATCAAATTAGTATGGGAAAAACAGTGGTTAGCTTTTTTAAAAGCAACTTTGTTAGAAACTAAAAAAACAGAAACACATTAATGTGCCAGAAACTTTACAATAAACTTTTTACACAACATATGCAGTATCAAAATAAATTATGTACCTTTTTAACCCAGAACCTAATCCCTTTTCCCAGGTGCGCATGCAGGTGCCTGGAGTCTAATAAAAATGATCATGTTAATTTTGCTTTTGAAGAAATAAAACCAATTTAAAAATATCACTCGGTTCTGCTAGAGTGCACCTTTTGGCTGGTGTCTTTAAGCAATTGTTCAGTCCCTCACCAGCATGGATTTCCAATCCACTCCAAACAAAGCCTTGGCTCAGCTGCTCTCTATCAGGTGTGTAGTGCAGGAGGAAAGGCCCAGGTGAGCTTCCCTGCCCTTTTTATAGACTCCACCCCATTTGACTGATCACAGGACTAAACTTCCTGTTACCCTTCCCTTCCGCATCAGGAACAGTGGAAAGTGAGCGACAATAAAGTTATCCTTCTTTCAAATTCAGGATACCCTGATGCACTAGGACAGTTTGTTGGGATGTAATCCATGTTTCAGTTTCAAAGTCATAGTTGTATGCAACAGTGCAGTCTTTAATTTCTAACGCAGGCAAACGTGTGAGACCAGAGTAATAATCTAATATCATTAACTAAACCTGAAAATAATCTGGAAGTTTGAGGATTCAGAACTGAGCTCAAGACAAATTG
Source organism: Nibea coibor (assembly GCA_023373845.1). Lineage (NCBI taxonomy): Eukaryota > Metazoa > Chordata > Actinopteri > Sciaenidae > Nibea > Nibea coibor. The sequence goes on along the minus strand of CM041732.1, from coordinate 12,264,817 downwards.
TTGTTCAAACAGAGGCTTTCTCGATGTAAAGGTTTCTCAGGGTGGTTGTGCATGGAACTCTCAAACTGGATCAGTTGTATTGCAAGAGAAAGGCTTTATACTGCAGCAGAATAATGAACCCAAACACCTCAAAGCTCTGCAAGAATGACTAGAATGATCACCTGACCTCAACCTCATTAGAAATTCATGGGAACGTTTCACTTCTTTGAAATCACAAGAAGTTCTTTGGAACTTTGTCAGATCATGGTGGGATCATCAGGGATCATCAGGTTTTACACAGACTTGTGGAGTTCATGTCAGCTGAAGTGCGTGTTGCCATTAAAGCAAAAGGGAACAAACCAAATTTTGCCTGGAAGAATATATGTGAACAACGATGGATGCTTTAAGTCTTTATTGTGCTTGGAACAGGGTCACATAATGCATCTCGTAGTCCGGTTGGAGGCTTATTTGTTGCAGCCGTCCCAGTTGCAGCAGCTGACCTTCAGACCCTGAGTCAGGCCCAGCTTCAGACACTCCAGCATCTTGAAGCAAGACTTGTGGAAAAGGTTCTCTGTGGAGAGACATTGGGAATGTGATGAATTACATTTCTATTCTTCCTCTGGCTTTTTGTTCATGCGTGTTTGTGTGAATGGCTCTTGCACGCAGGTGTGAGTGTCACTATAGAAGGGATTCCTGTGATATGGCAATATTAATAAACTGTACTGGAAGCTATTCAAAGTGATTTACAGGGATAAGAAAACAAGTACATCACATATGATCTTTATATCATATTTAATATGGGGGCAGGTCTCAACTGAACAGAGGCGAATGACAGGAAGAACACGGCACTCACCGTGGGGGGCAGGGTAGGTGATTTTAGCACAGGCATCCATCTCTGGAGGACAGGTCTCCACAGTCTCCACGCAGTCTCCACTGTCAGGAGCCTCACGGACACAGTTGCTGCACTGCAGGGCCTCACCTACAACACAAGACGCGCGGCAGCAACGGCGTGAAAACAATATACATGCAACTGATTTAGCTGCCTTGACATTTCATCAGTGCACAGCCAAGATTCCTTGAGGAGGTCAGCAGTTACCGTAGGTGACGGCCACCAGGAGCAGGAGAGCGAAAGCGAAGACCTTCATTTTCTGTTTTTTCTGCAAGGGAAATCGAATCAAATAAATGGGGTTAGCACTGAGAGCTTCCAGAGCCTGTCATTTAAAAATTATCATTTAATTGGGGCAGTGTTTAGCTCAGTTGGCGTGCGAAGGCTCAGTTGCTGCAAAAGCCCAGGGTACGAATCCAACCTGTGGCTCAAAGTGAGTGACACTTACCTTCTGAACCTGTGCAGGTTGCTGTGTACCTCTCCTCTGCCCTCTCCCTCCTTTTATACCGTACATCAGACTGCCACATGCACTGATAGTGCTCCCTGCTGTGGGAAAGCGGCCACACTTCTGGAAACATTTCAACTTTGAATTTGCCTTTGTGGAGGAAAATAAACTGAGGCAAAGAAGTCTGTTTGTTCAGAAACACAGCTGCCGTTATAATGTTTAATGTAAGTGAACATAAAACAACAGAGGCAGCGTGGTGCAGGCTGCAAAGGATCAACGTGTTAAATATGCATGTTGCATGCTGAGCTGGAGCCTCTCATCAACCTGACTCAAGCAAAAAACACCAAAGCACAGAGATACTACATGCTCAAAGAGTGCTGAGCTGACATGGAGGACGTGTGACGACCTAATTCTGCCCTTTGTCAGACACTCTAGGTAGAACCTTCTTTCGTTTTTTTTTTCTAAAGCACAGCACCATTTTGAAATTTTGGATTGTTTTGCTTCAATATTTTTTTTTTTCAGGCTGGTACGAAGAAAACACCCAGAAGTTAAAAAGTTAACATTGCATAATGCCTCATTTGCATTGAAATTCCGTATTTTCAAGGTTTTTACATATCCATATCCAGATAAAATGAAGTGTCTCGATGTACATTAACAGCCCGTCAGGTCCTCCAGCTGACTCTAAAACAGACAAACTTGACATTCAGACATTCAGATTAGAAAACTGAGTGTGTCAGGAGTCTTTTTTCCCATGGATCACACAGTGGCTGTACTCACCAGATTAATGAACCAGTATTTCTCTCTTTATTTACTCTCTTCTGGCCTTGTTGAGCTACACATTTAGCCCACAAGTTGTAAGGAGAATGTTGCTGATGTCACCACTTGTAATTTTGATTTCTAGCGCTGCTGCTACTAACTAACTAATCATAATAGAAATAAAAAAATATAAAGTATGAATACAGTTGTACAACAATATTGTTTGGAACTTACATGGAGGGAATTCACACTTTCGACATATTTAAATTGAACTGCGTTTGGATCAAAAGAAAGAAAGAAAGGAAATTAGATACACTGGATACATCTTCTCATCCTCATATGATTTTAACAATAAAATAATAAGACATATGTTCATTCCCTCATTAGCTTCATGAGGTCGTCACCTGAATGATTTAATTAACAAGTGTGCCATGTCTGTTATGGAATTTTCTGTCCTTAGGTTACACAGGGTCACGTTTGGGCCTTGAGGTCCTCAGCAGTATTAGTTGTTTGGCTTTGCTTGAGAACAGTAGGTGCCAGTCTGTCTCAACACTGTAGTGACCAGGATCGAAGAGACCTTATTTTGTCTTCATAGACATAATAGAAAGTTTGCCATTGACGTTTTTTTTTTAACATGAACAGACAACAGTGTCTCCAGACTAGAATATTCTGACAATAATATCTCCATGGGTAAAAACATTCCCTTTGACTAGTTCTGGGTGTATAGTATTTGTGGTGTTATCTGCAGGGGTTTAAAGTCTGACCACCAGCATGAGTTCTGCAGAATGTGAGACCATCTCACTTCTGATGCTTTATGAGAATGTCTCTAATTCTCCTTGGCCATACTTCAATAAATATTACAGCATAAGACATCAAAGGCTCCTGAACACTTTCTTCCCTCCTGACCATTGATTTCAGCAATTTCTCCACAACAATGTCTAAAGTTAATTTGTGGAATTTCTTGTCTTCTTAATGTGCATGAGATCAACAGTTGATGAAGAACCACTCAACTAGGAGACACGGCAGTCCATCAAGACATGACCCTTCATAGTCATTGAATGTGTCTTCAAGGTCAGTCATTGCTTAGGTCATCAAATAGAACATTAGGCGAGTCAAAATCTGGACTTTGAGTCCAAATCTGAGACTGAATCTTAAAAAAAAACAAAAAAACATCAAAAATGTCAGCAAAGCCACCACCAACACCATCACACCTCCTCCTCCACCTCAAAGCACTCTTAACCTTAACTTTGTTTTTCAACAGGAGAAAAGCCGCATCAGATGACCTGGTCTCCACAATCACCTGACCTGAACCCAGATGAGGTCATTTACTGATTGAGAGTGTGCAAATCTGCCATCAAAGTAACAGGTGGCTACTTTAAAGAATCTACAACATCAAACATATTTCGCTTTATATGCATTTCTTCTATTTACTACATAATTTGATGTGTTCATAGTTTTGTTACTGTACGTGAAGAAACCGAACACATCACGTTTCTACAGACAGATGTGACAGAAAGTCTTCTGCTGTTTGAGCAGCTGTCCATGAATCCAAGAGTCAGCTGATCGTCTTCTTAAAGAGATATGAAAAATCAGAGGATCGGCATGAGTGGAACCAGCAGAGTAACTGTGTGTGTGTAGACAAAGAGCATGAACACGATCACATCACCAGCTACAGAGTGAGTGAAACTTCAGTGCTCTGCCTACACTATGCACACTCTGTATAATATACCTTAAAATGTCTGTACTTGTGGTGAGTCGTCATCCTTATGTTCATTTGACTAATCCAAACCGTGGATGGAGAAGCAGCTAATGAGCGCCGCAGCAGTCTGCAGAGTCAGCAGCTCCCACTGTGAACACAGCAGGTGCTCTTCAAGGTGAGCAGGTCCACCGATTACTGATTAACCCTCATCCCACCGTTTGGAGTGCCCGCAGACACCACAGGTTATATTTTCTGTCAGATGTCTTTATTATCAGGATATGTACCACAGTCCTTTAAAGCAGCTGTAATTCAACCTCTTCTTACAAAGCCCACTCTAGATCCAGAGGTTTTAGCCAATCACAGACCAATGCCAAGCCTTCCCTTTCTCTCTAAGATACTTGAGCAAGCTGTAAGCATAAGAACAGTTTATTCAAGGATTTTCAGTCACGATTTAGAGCGCTTCATAGCACAGAGACCGCACTAGTCAAAGTCACAAAGGCCTCCTAATGGCATCAGACAAAGGACTCATCTCTGTACTTGTCCTGTCAGATCTTAGTGCTGCATTTGACACCATAGACCATCAAATTCATTTACAGAGACTGGAACATCTAACTGGCATCAAAGGAACCACCCTAAGCTGGTTTAAGTTGCATTTTTAATTTCATTTTATATTTTTATTGATCTCAGTTTGTTCATACACACCAAAGTCTGTCATGGAGTTCCACAAGGTTTTGTGCTCAGACCACTCTTATTCCGCTTATATATATGCTTCCTTGAAGGAACATTATTAGGAATCAGTCCATTAACATCAATTGTTATGCGATGACACCCAATTATATTTATCAATCAAGCCTGATAAAACAGTAGCATACAGTCAGTTAGCTTAACTTCAAGCGTGCCTTAAGGAGATAAAAAAAATTGGATGACCTAAAACTTTTGGATGTTAAACGCAGACAAAACTGAAGTTCTTGGAATTGGACCCTCAGAAACTCTCTTCAAAAGAATGTGAACGCGTGCATTGTATCTGAATCAAAGCAGAAATGCTGACGTTTTTGATGATTTGCAGCAAATACTGTATGTGAAGAAACCGAACACATCATGCGATGATCTACGGATGTGTATAGTTCTTTTTCGCACACTGTGAAACATTTCAAGTGACAGACTGTTCATAAAAGGAGGTATGGAACTCAGTTCAAATATAAAGCAGGAAACTTTTTACAAGGTATGAATCAATTATTTGTGAAGTATGAAGATTGTAGATAAAAGAAGACAGAGTAAGAGGTTCAAACAAAATCAATTCTGATGAAGTAAAGGTGGAATTGATTAGAGATCAGCTCATGTTCCTAACAGCTTCAGGTGGTTTACACCTGAACACCTCATACGTGAGGTCAAAGTTGCTACTTTTGTGGCCTTGTTTCAAATGAGTTACTTGATGAGTGTCATGCTGCGGTTTGAATTTTTTGATGTTTTTTTGTTGGTGTGGGTGTGTGTGTGTGTAAGTCACGTGACTATTGGCACAATCAACCACTCCAGCTGTCATTCACCATTTGTTTAATGTTTGCACACATTGATATTACAGTATATTACCATTATATCATACATATAGAAGACTAAGATCCACAACATATCAAAAGTAAAGGATGAAACCAGAGTTAAGAAAATAAGATCACCGAGTTTCAATAAATCAGCATGAAACCAAATCATTTCTCCCACAGAGAAATATTGTTCACTGTCACCATGACAACAGTTACAGTACGAAGATCCATAGATTAACAGGGCTGTAATCGATCAGCAGACTGAGGAGAAACGCTGAGAGAAATAAAAGAACCACAAAGTTGACTTGGTTTGAAATCACTGTAAAAATGAAAGAAATAGTAAAATATCTGACACATGGTCAGATTATAAAGTAGAGAGAGAATTTGGCTGTGCAACATTTTTCGTTTGTGCCTCTGAAACGACAGCTGATCCTCGTTGTAGAAGAACAATAATAATTTGAATATGTGGATTCAAAATTATTATTGCGCTGACTGAACATTCTGAATGTTTGTCAGCTTCAAATAAAAACTGAGCATAAATAATAAAGTGATGGCGTTTTCTGAGGAGATTAATAAACTATAATGTACTGACAGAGGATTACACAGCTGTGTCAAAAATCCCCTGAGATGAATCGGAGATCAGAGAATATAATTACGACTTTTAAGTCAAAGATCAAAAAATTCAGACATAAATCCGCATTCGGGATTTAGTTTCAGAATTCAGATTACTCGATTAATTACAGAACTTGGATTTTTAAGTGCTTTAATCCTCTTCAGCAATTATAGATTTTATATTTATGAGGTTTCTCAAGCCTGTGATCGTCCATTGCAGCCGAGCTGTGCTCAACGAGCCCAGTCTGTAGGCTAGCTCCGCTCCCGCTCTGTCTAGCTTACAAACACCAAAGCTCTGTTGAGCGCACCTCACGTCGCTTTAATCTATGGCAGAACGGGCACGCTGGCACTTCGATGGCTAATCACATGATCACTTGGGGGAAACAAATAAGGCACGGGCATGCACACATGCACTCACACACAAACATACATATTGCTGTTGTCAAATGAAACATTTGTATCTCCTGTCCACTGAAAGAAAACACACCAAAACTGGAGCCATCGTGTTTTCACCTGACAGCAATAATACACACACACTCACACATATAATCACACACACACCTCAACTGACATGAGCCCTAGTTTTTAATGTTTTAACTACAGATGAGTTCACACACACACACACACACCCACCCACCCATATACAGTATACACCAATAGCATGCCAATCCCCATGGCATTGGTATGACTGGGAGTTACAACAGGTAAACATTTGAGATTTTTTTTTTTTTTTTTTTTTGCGTTCATCATCAGTCAAACTAAAATCTGATCTTTTGGTGCGTTTCAGTCACGTCATGTTAAGAATCATAGCAACGTTTACAACACTTATATTTAGCTACCGCTAATGTTTTGGCCGTGGACAGAAGTCGAGATTCGACAGCATCGTTTGGCCAGGAGAGACTGCGTGACTTAAAAGAGACACGAGTGATCAGGGTCGCAGAGGTCGAACGGGTAACTCTTTTTTTCCGTCATACCTGTCAGTCAAGAGTACCCCGAGCTGCTAAACGTCTTGTTTTACAGTGACGAGAATGGAATGGTGAGCTCAAATTAGGAAAAAAAAAAGTTCTTTAAATTAAGGCTTTGGGAACTTAATGAAGACCAAAATAAAGCTTGAAGACGCACCACAGAGTTACAGGCAATGATAACTGCAGAAATACTATTTGGCCTGGAAATGACAAAACATGACATAACGAGTGGACTATGGATGAAAAGAACAGTCGGACACAGCTCTTCTCTTCTGGGCTAATTACAATCCTGGTCCAGGATGATGTTAGTGGGAATAGATAGCGTAGCTAGGTGAAGCTTCAGCGACAGTGTCAGAAAACCCTCCGCCAGCACTGGACTGACTTACCGCCCAGAAAGCTGGACCTTTGGACGCTGCTGCCAAACTTTTTGGCCTGTGGCCTTTCAAAAAATTCAAAGGATTCAAGATAAGCCAGAAAACATAAAGCAGTAATGTTTGTCTTCTTCTTTTCTGTCTATGCTACATGTCATCTCACGACCCTACCGGGGTCTCAACCCTCCAGCAGTGAGCCTTAAGCTACACGAGCGTGCTGTCAGTGCACGCGATAAACAGAGGTGGGACAAAGACGATGTTTTGCAAGTCCCAAGTTGGTCCCAAGTCTTGGTTTTGAAGTCTTGAATGCAAAGCAGCAAACCTCAAGTCAAGTCGAAGCTGCCTGACCAGCACGGTTTTGCAACCGTTGGGCTCATTCCAAGACAAAAGGCTACAGCCTGAGTCATGAGTCCAATTTGAGTCCACACCTCTGTCAGCTGGTAACTAAGGCAGATTAAAGGACCTGGTTCTGATCCTGGATCTGATAACTGCACAGCTTGATGTGCATGATCCTTCACTAACAGGCCAGTGGACCCTGCATGATGAAGACACGGCAGGCACCGGACACTGCCATACAACTTGGACAAACTCCATTAGATTAAAAAAAAAGAAAAAAAAAAGATAAATACAAGTCACATAACAACAGTATCAATACTTGAACTTCTTTTATAGGGATACTTCGTGCTATATGGGAGAGGAATCCAAATAAATAAAAAGACTTGTTTCCTCCTGCAAAGGACTGGCCTCATGGCCAGAGTGTTGCGTTTGTGGTTCACACCATGCAAACGAGCAGTGCAGACTGGTGGGAAAAAAAAAAAAATTATATACAAAAATAAAATAAAAACTTGTAAAACTTCTTAAAAGAACATCCATCAGTCAACAGAAAGACAAAGGCTAGACCTTGACCCTAACTTTAGCCCAGGAGGCTTCTCCTACACAAAAACCTAACTTAGTTCATAATCAATTCAAATATGTCCAAAAATAATCTGTTTAGGGTACTTTAAAAAACTATTCCCTGAAACAATGATACCCCCTGTAATTTACTCAGTGTGGTACAGTCTGAGGTCCTTCTATGATAAAGCCCAGTGGATGCTCTCATTTCCTTTGGCAGCCATGACAGCAGCTAATATTGAGAGCAGCTCATGCGGTATCTGTTAATAAATGAGTGACTGATGACAATATGCAAAGTGAAACGAAATCACCTTTGTTAGCAGGTTAGCATAACATGTAGGGGTCGAAGCCAGTAACGTGTTCACTGAATGTTACACGTGATGTGTCACACTAAGCGGAGTGAAGTTCATCATGACTTCATCACTTTTCTTTTGAAGTGACTGAACATGGGCAGCTACACGTCGTCGGCTCGAACGCGAGCGCCGCTTTTATTGACCCGTCACGCCTTTCCGCTTTGACCTCGGCGCTGCCCGCTAACGCTTCACATTCCAAACCTACCGATCCGGGAAACGCGGGGAGACGTTTACTGTGAAGAGAAAATCCAAATGTTTCAGAAATACAGCGGAGCGGTAGAGCGCTGTGAAAATGGACATTACACTGAAGTCACGGAGACGACGGGTAAACGCGGAGCAGGTGCCGAGCTGGGGAAATGGTTTCCATTTGAGACCTGGCTGTGTGGAGCTGTGTCAGCTGTGTACCGTTAACAAAAACCAAACAGCTACTTTGATGAGCTATGACGAGACAAAAATCACAGTTACTACATGACAACAGAGTTTAGTCAATTCTAACAGGGTGACGGGGGGAAACATCCGCTCCCAGGATCATATTAATACAATATTAAGGTCAAATATAGTTAGGAGAGAATCATACATACACTATCTGGATATAACACAGTATATTACAGGGCAGTGAGTTCAGGTCACGTGCACAGCTCCTGTTCTACCGCTTACTTTAATGACAGCATTTTCGGAGATTGTCAACATCTTGGTACCAAGTTCGCCGTTTGTTAAGTTAACCTGAGACTTTCGTGGAGATGCCAACTCACACCCCCTCTCCGCCCTTCAGTTTGGGATTACAATTCTACAGGGGCTGCACTGCTTCGCATATTATTAGAATTGGAAATATTGTGGAGTATTCTCGCCCTTCTCTGTGCGTGTGTCTTTCCGTGAAAGCTGGGGGCCAGTTTTTTTTTGTTTTTTTTGGCACGATATAGAAAACAGCAGAGAGACAGACTGACAACAGCACGGCACAGATATACAGAGAAAGACTGGGGACGTCTAAACTGCTATTAATCTCCATATAGAGACAAAAGATGATAAGCAGACTCACAGGAGTACAGGTAGAAACACATGCAGTTAGGACTGGAGGTTTTTTTTTTGCAAGGTTGGGTCGGGTGTTATGGCGCAGTGGAAGAGTCCGTGTTTGTGGGACTGACCCTGCATTCACACCGGGACCAGGGGAATCTCAAAGACTCCCTGATCGTGTCGGAGTCAGACCAAAGTGACCCGGTGTGAATGGATGGTAAGTCGGCTGTTGAATTTGGTGCTGGAGGTTGTTCATAGAGGCGTTTGTACCATTCTATCCACATCCGTTCATAGAAATGCGGATGCGGAACCTGTCCTGATCTCTGAAGCTCGGAAGCTTCTTCGACTTCCTGACATAGCAACGAGACGCCGCTAATCTGAACGCAAAGCCGGTTGGGGAGGCAAAGTGAAATGTAATTGGTCCACGTGTGAGGTCTTTAAGTGAAAAGCAGATGGAGTTGGCATGTCTAAGTGCTGTTGGTAGAGAAGTACCCTGATGAAGCTCCTGATTGGTTAGGAGCAGGGGTGAGCTAAAGACTAAATGCTGAGGAGGAAGGGGTGGGTCAGTGGGGGTTCTGACTGGAAGAGAGACTGCAGGGGCGGGGACGGGGACGGGGGAAGGGTTTAGGTGAACACCAGATGCTGCTGGTCCAGCAGGGTTCTGGTGAAGTTGTTGATTGGCCCAATGGCGCTGAGAGACATGGCGTTGTCCCGCCCCCAGAGCAGGTTAGGGCCAAACACTACGGCCAGGTTACTGTTGGTCATCTTATTCACTTCACTGTTGGCTGATACCTAAACACACACACACACAGAGGTTAGTGTTGACAGGCTAACATAACGGCTCTGGTAGACCATCAGTGAGGAGTGGATCAGCCGTACCCGAGCCAGGAATGTGATGAGGTATCGCAGTGATGCATAGTTCTCCTCTGGCAGCGACTCCACCAGCGTCTTCATAACAGTCACCTGGCTGTCACTGGACACAGCTGGAAACACAAACGCCAAACGTGAAGAAGAGCTCACTGAGGACATACGCGCACGCAGAAACCCTGAGTCGCTGCACAGGTGACCTCCTCCTTTTTTTAAAAGCTCAATCTGCTCTAAAGTGACATTTGAGCTCGCACGTACAGGCAAAGTTGACGATGTCGTTGTAGAGCTGGTAGGTCAACAGCGGCTCGGGAAGCTCCCTCAGGAACGTCTTCAGGATCACGGCAGCCAGGTGGACGTCTTCCATCGCGCTGAAATTCACAGGCACGCCTACAACACACACACACACACACAGTGAGAAAACATGCTGCTTACAGCTGGATGACGGTGCAGCACGCTGAGTGACTCAGCTATAATCCGGGTACCTGAGTTGTATTTGAGCTGGACCTCCTTTACCAGAGTCACATTGGCAGACCGCCTGAAGATCCCTTCAATCTCCAAACCTGAGACACACACACACACACGATAAAGAACAAGAGAGTTGGAAGTGAGAGTGAGTGAGACGTGTTGAATGAACGACAGCACGAGCTCCGTTAGCGCGTCACGTTTGTGCTTTACCTTGCTCTGAAAGGAAGCTGATGGTGTCCCTCATCACCACGGGAACGCTGTCATCATCGGAACTCCTCTGTCTGAGTCTGACACACACACACGCGCCACGGTTAGGGTAACAAGGTTAGGATAACCTAACAGCCAGCCAGCAGTCGTTCAGTAACTTACAATGAGAGTGGCACGCCGAACACCTGGTTGGGGAGGGGAGGGCTGCGAGGAGGGGACATGGGAGGCTGGGCGGTCGGCTTCATGGATGCTCTCAGCTTGTTGTCATACCTGACACAGAAACAACGTCAGACGGTGAAGTGCTGTGGATTCTGGAAGTTGCGCAGAGCCGTGAAACATCTCTACCCGAAGGGGAGTAAATATCATCAAAGAGAACGTTCGGAACATTCGGAAATCAGCGCTTACTCTTTGACACGGGCAGGAATGAGCAGCTGCTCGCACTTCACCACGTCCTCCAGCTCGCTCAGGTAGCTCACATAGTTGATCTTCCTGCCAAACTTGAAACTGCACAGACAGAGACACAGTCAGCTTCACGTGATTCCACCTCACTTAGCTTATCACAGGCTGCACTTCACTGATTATGAAATCAATGGTTAGTCCTACTTCCTTTCTCAATAACTAAACTTTATTGCACGCAATATGCATGTGTGCGAGTGTTGTAGTTCTCCATAGCGGCCACTAGATGTCACTACAGCCACGTCTTAGTGAGACGGTGGCCCGATGACGTGGAGAGCACAGGAAACACTGACCTGGCTGCTGCTGTGCCATCACTTCACATATTGGTTTACACCTCTCACTGAGACAGACCTGCTTTCATGTGTGAGCCGGCATTCAAACAGCCAGTGTAAAATCATTGAAGTCACATGTGGCAGTTATCAAAGGTCAGCCACCTCATGTTGGAAGATAAAGAGGAAGTGGACCATCGTGTTTTCTGAGTTAAATGCACCATTAACGCAGAGATTAGTCACAGTTTGTGGGAATGATCTGAAGGAACTCGGCCCCATCAGCACACATCTCGGCCGCTTCATCGGGCGTCATATGGAATTAGAGCTAAATGCATGACTCAGCGCCGTCCGATAAACTGAAAAACGGACCTGATGATTGGCTTGAAGAGGATCAGCAGAGTCTTGATGAACATGGTGGGATGGACGATGTACAGAGCCTTGATGTTCTTCTTGTACCTGAAATCACACAAACAGCATCTGTACGGCGCATCTCAGGAGCAGTGTGTGTGTGTGTGTGCTTAAACAGGCCATTAGTACGATGATAAAATAATGAATAGTTTGGTGAAGCGGTTTATTTGATCTGACAATAGACTGAACAAGAAAAGCTGCGTTTGTTTTCAGGTCCGATAACTCGCCGTCTCTTGCATAAACAACGCAACGCTGAGTTACGGAGTGCGAGGTCTGATGTGTGTGGACGCGCGTGCGATTTCTGTGGCACCCGGGTGTCGTTTGCATTTGATGAAGGTAAACACAGCGGACAGGCGTGAGCAATGGCACCAGTCACGGTACGTACAGTGCTGTATCAGAAGCAGAAGCTTTTCATACAGCAGCTGCTTCAGCAGCTCAGCTCCGCGTTTCTATGTTTTCTGGTGTTTGCAGCATGATTGCCGCACGCTCGCTTCCACAAAGTATTCCACGCTTGTTTACAAAATGACCTTGTAATATTACCGGACTCACTTTCTGTCAAACTCCCTGTATGCGTCCCGTAGCCAGCTGAGAGACGGTTTGTTTTCACTGGTCAGGCCGTGGTGGAAGTAGATAAGAGTGTAGTCGCTTTCAACGTACTGATCCAGGGTTCCTTTAAGATACCTGCAAGTAAACAGAAACTCAGTAAATGGAAGGGTGTGTATCGACTGGACATCATAGAAAAACCCGAAGAAGTGTTTTGTTACTGAGAGGCTAAAAAAAAAAAAAACAACGGTTCTCTTTAAAGACCTCTGGGAAACCATGTCCCGCTTCATACCGGGTCATGTACAGTACGAGTCCTGATGAGCCAGCAATGTAACCACAATGTCCCTGGTTGGAATGCAACAAAAGAACCTCTACTGTGTGTGTGTGTGTGACCTCCCTGCCCCTGCTCACGTTTCCTGTCACTCTATCATCAGACAGCTGAAATGCATAAAGTAGAACTGTAAAAGAAAAAAAAACAGGGGAACAATCAGAACTTGGTGTCAGAGTTGACCCGAGGCACACATGGCTGAAGTTAAACATGTAAAAATGCTTGATACAAAAGATCTCTGGAGGGGTTTGGCTTCTCTGATGCTGCTGCTGATGATGACCGAGCTCGTGGCTGCTAAATAGTTTCGGCCGTTTTCTTTGACTCAGCTGAAAAATCCAGCAAAAGACTCTTTGATCGTGCTTTGCCTCAGCTTCTAATCACCACTGAATTTCCCATTAGGAGCCATCAGCACACCAGCAGGGACGTTACACAGGAGATACGTGATTCCAAAAATAGAGAAGAGGCGTGAGGTTTCTTCCGCTTTTCTGAATCTGCGTCTATTGACGGACGGCGTGAAGCTAATTAAATGAATGAAACTGGCGACAGCTCGAACTGGAACGGAGAAGTTGCACTTCCTCTTAAAATCATGGGGACTTACATGAGCAGCTTGTGATGGTCCAGCTGGTGCTGAGGAGGCATCCTGCAGGCGTTAAACACTATGACCTTCCTGCCAAAGTTGTCATCGCCTACAGACACACAGACAGACACACAGACACACAGACAGACAGACACACAGACACACAGACAGACACACAGACACATTCTGCACATTAGTCTGCAGAAAAAGGCAAATTCAACTAGAAATGTGACAGCAGAGATAGAGTCCGTGTAGGAGGACTGACCCGCCACTTCGATGATTTGATGTCGGGCGATGTCATAGTAGGGGTGATCCCAGGGCAGGTGGGGAGAGCCAGCGTCAAAGCGCTGGGAGATGTCCGTCTCTGGAATACACACACACACACACACACACACACACACACACACACACACACACACACACACACACGCACACACGCACACAACAATATGTAAATACATCAAACAAAGAAAACACAATGACATACTGACATTACCGGGTGAATCCTGAGCGTTTTATACTTCTTCAACTTTATATATTCTTTATTTAGAAAGGCCTACAAACATACAGTGTGTGTACAGAGTGTGTACAGAGTGTGTACCTGACTTGCTGAGAGTGGACTCATCAGCGGGCCACTGCTGGTCCTCTATCGTGGCCAACTTCAGCTGCCCCAGCTGTGCGGTTGCGGGGTCTTCGCCCAAGTCTACCAGCAGCTCTGAAGACATCACGCCCGACGCAGAACGGCGCTAGACGCACCCACTCACACACACTGCACAGTGATGTCTCAGATACACACACACACACGCAGAGTTGCTACTTCCACAGAAGAGTAGCCAGAGTCCTGAAAAAGAGAGAGTGCTCAGGTCAGCTGGGGCTGATGTGTTAGTGCAGAGCAGGTCTCAGGTCAGGTCTTTGTTAAGCTGCGGAGTGAGTCAAATATCGATTTGTAATCTTCTCGCTCTTTTCTAGATCAGATCATTTTCCAGGGCTTTCCCAGGACCTTTCCAGGACTACACCGTGATGCGCGCTCCTGACGCTCGGTCTCACCACTGTGATCAGAGGACAGCTTTAACGTTGTCACTACTTTTAGCACTCTCTCCTCTGACGGTCTTTGAGTTTGAGCTGGCCACACAATAATTCATTCAGAGAAATGATGTAAATGTCCTGATGTAACAACGCCCTGTCATTGATCTGACTATCACATCAACATGATGAAGATTCAGATTATGCTGTCTAACGTCCGGAAGTGGAGGAAGTTGGGTTAGGCGTTCTGGCGATTTCAGGTGAATCGTAGAGGATGTGGTATCTAATGTCCTCTCACAGCTCGACATGAAGTGACAGCAGGTCAGCGCTACATGAAGAAACCAATGGAGTGATTGGACAAAGCACTTTCCTTACTCCTTGCTTTGCTTTCTTTATTCTATTTTATGATGATGTCATATGTGGCTTCAAATTAAACTCATCTTTAGTCAGCGCTTTCAAACCTGTGTTGTGTCTTTAATGCACCATGTTATGAATCCAGAGACGATTCACAGCCTGGCTGAGCTAAATACCAGCTGCTGAGTTTGTTGCACAAACAAAGCGTGTTCAAATTTGTCAGTCACAGCTGAAAGAGAGAAGAGAGAGAATGAGGAAACAGCAGCTCTCCGTGGATCCATGAGACTTATCAGATTCACAGCTCACTCCTCATAGACTGGAGGAGTGAGGCTCAGGCTCAGCTCAAACACACACTGTTTGTGCTTCTGAACAGCCACGCTCAAAGGTCAAAAGATGACATCACAGAGAGAGAAGCTCAAAAACTCAAAACTCGGCTCCTTCCTCACCCCAATACAAGCATCTGACAGTTCTGTACACTGAAGCGTCATTTCTTCTCAACTCCTGCACACAGGAATCTTAAATCATCCATATTTACTCGTCTTAGAAGGCGTTACCGTGATGAAACAATCAGAAAATAAATGTTCATTTCTCTGGTTCACCAACTTCGCACACGAACCAGAGGGAACTTGTTGGTGTCGACATTTTACAGCACAGACGGCAGGCAGGGTGGCGTGGAAGCTGGAACCATTGAATGAACCAAAAGTTGCATTCCTCCAAAAGATGACTGGCTCCAACGTCTGACCCACACAGGCGGCTAAGAAATGAAGCCAGTGCGCAAGTTTCAAAGGCAGTACGGCCTCGAGTGTCCACTTGAGGCTGGCTACAGAACAACACAGTCTCCGTAAGTCCCCATGTTCAAATGTCCAACTTCAGTTTACAGCCTGGTACAAAAAACAGTTTTGGTCTCTATAGCTAATTTCCCCGCTCGTGACAACTGTACCGAGGGTGAATTTATATACAACTCACCTGCTCAGATTATATTAAGGCTTAAAGTTATGCAGGGTTAAGAGCGTGGACTCTTTGACTGACAGGGGTCTGCTGTTACAGATGGTTTGTTTGAGCATGCAGCCTTCATTCGGCCCGTCTCAGGTCCACTGATCCACGTCTTCACACATACGGCATCCACTATTTATCCTGTCATTGGACCCACACTGCCTCAGCCAAGACACGACTGTCTTTTGACAGATGTGACGGAGCTGCCGCAGTTAATACTACACATGAGCGAGGGCTGACGATCTGTGCTGTGTCGGGTGCTGAGGTGACTGGTTCACATCCACATTCTCCCTCCAGCTACGAGCTGCAGACCTCGGTGAGCTTCAGCTGGTCAGTCCGCATAGCGTGCCTCAACTTATGACTGCTCGCCTCTTCCTCTTCTCACACACACTCTCTTCACATTCTCTGCACTCGTACTTCCTCTTCTGTCTCCCAACCCCCTCTCATTTACCCATCTCTCTTCTCTCTATCTCACACACACACACACACACAGTGTATCTTGTATGTGATGTTATGCTAGCTGACAGCATGTTGCTTTAAATAAATATCGCTACTAACCAAGAGACGCAGTCAGCCTGCTGCTGCTGCTGGCTGACCGACCACACACACGCATGCACACACATAACGAAACAGCAACTGTAAGCACAAAGCCGGTCAGTTTGTCAGTAAACGAGAAGCTGTCAGGGAGGACATGGGTAGGATTTTGGACTCTGTGGATGATAACAGCTTCCTCTTTTCTCTGTTGCCGTGTGTGTTACCGCAAACACAAGCCCAGCACGATCACACGGCCATTTAGCAGGCGGCCGAGGACTCGCCAGCTGACCGGAGGTCACTGACCTCGTCAGTAGACGTGACTTGGCTCTGCAGCACGATGGTTTGTCATCATCAGCAAACGCACGGGGTTTCATTTCATCCGCATCTTCATGAGCGCGTCAGCCACCTGAGGTGTCATCACGTGACCCAGGTGTGGGTCGTGTGATAGTGAGTGTCGTCTGTAAACACCAGAACAAAGACGGGCACACGGGCTGATGACAGCTGGTTTGTAGCAGAGCGTTAGCTAGCTGGCGCTTTTAAAGAAAAGGTCCAGGTGCTGGCGGTGCAGGGAGAGGAGGGACTCTGTGAAGAGCTGGGTCACCTTCCACCACAGTTCTCAACCAATAGATGGACTTTCCAGAGCAGCTGTACGTCAAAGATCATCTCCAGAGCAGCATCCGGTACCCAGCCCGGCCCTACCCAGACACAACACCTGTCAGGTGTCAGTGTTTGAGGAGCATGTCGCAATACAAACACAAACACACACAGTGTGTACACACAAGCAGTTTACAGAAGCGCCCTGCCCCCTTCATTCCTCCTCCGTCTCGCAGCGGAGCAGGTTAGTCAACGCATCCTCCGGAGGGCTGGCCGGAGCGGCTACCATCCTGTTCCTGTTATCACAGAGCTCCAAACACGCCGCCCTCGTCACCGATCGTTGTATTCTCCCTCCCACGAGCGAAACGGGAGCCCTGGCTCCTGCAAACAGCGGAGATGCCGTGCAGAGGGGAGCTGCGCGGCGTGGGAGAACACGACAAAAGAAGGAAAACGGCACCAGACGCGCGCAGCGAGCAGACGCGGACAATCACAACTGTCATCAAAACTCTCATAAATGCCCGCGCGGTCATTTCACTTCTGAATTTCTAACCAGAGATGCAGCGATGCCTTTCTTCCACCTCCGTTTCAGTTCCTCAATCTCAATATGCAGCGTTTTAATAATGAGCACACACTGTGTGTGTGTGAGAGGCAAGAGGTCCAGCGTGGGAGATGTAGAGGTCGCAGATTGAAACCAACTGAGAACCCCTCGCCTCACCCCTCCCTTTTCAAGCACGGAGGAGAAACTGCGGTGGCCGCAAAAGATGCCGCGTGCGTTCAGTTTGTCCGCTCCGGGCTCCTGTAGGGAGATGGCAGAGCATCTAAAAGCTGCAAACGTGCACATCCGTGAAATGTCAGAGTCAAACAGTGGAGGGTAGCGTCGCTCACCAGCCCGCGTCTCCAACCTTGAAGCTCCGCACTGCCTTTCCTGGTATGAAATCATGTCTGGTCACAACCTGTGCACGTGCAGGTCCACTGGAAAACGCAGGCAACTGCGTCCAGGTGAAAGAGACGCCCACCACCCACCGTCCACCGTCACCCTGAACCGCCGCGCGTCTGTTCGGCCAGCGGATGATTCAGCGGCCGCGCTGGAGGGTGTATCAGGAAATGTGTGAGGGCTTTAATGCTGTGTGTGTGTGTGTGTGTGTGTGTGTGGACATTTCAAGGGGAGCCTTCTGACCATACAGGCACGAGACAAGAAAGCGCGGGCACGTCAGAGAAGCGGTTCTGTTCGTACAGGCAGAGGCAGCACTGAGGCTAGCCACCTAGCCGCCGCCGCGTCCGCTGTTTGACGCAACAGGTGAGCGGTGGGTCGGTCAGGTACCTGCC
Organism: Nibea coibor; assembly: GCA_023373845.1. Lineage (NCBI taxonomy): Eukaryota > Metazoa > Chordata > Actinopteri > Sciaenidae > Nibea > Nibea coibor. The sequence continues at coordinate 12,246,370 of CM041732.1, read as the reverse complement.
TGCTCCTCCCACACACGGCCAGCGACAGGCTTACGTCTATTTACCCTTACTGCCCCTTTAAGAAAGCTAAAAGGGGGCTAACTTAGCGAGCTTAGCCGACAAATGCCCCACATTAACGTTAGCAAAAGTGTCTTAACGGGCAGAGACACTTAGCCTAGCTGAGCCGCGTCGTCGCAGTGCTGCGCTAACAAACGTTACCGCAGCAAATTAGACCCCTCGTACCGTAACGTCACGGCGACGGGCGAAACCCCGCGGCAGCCCGTCCTCCCGCCCCCCCGACCGCCGACCTCCGCCCAAAGCAAAGCGTTACAGCGAAGCGTTTATTTACCGTGAGCCGTGCGGTCGCTTCGAGATCACCCGACGGGGCTTCGTGGCGTCTGTAGCGGCCGCGGACCCGACCGAAACAACAACTGCGTCAACACCTCTTCCGGTTTGTTATTTTCAAAATAAACGCACGCGCACCTCTTTGTTGTCCCGCGCCTTGTCAAAATAAAAGCGGCCGCGAGCTGCGTGGGAGTTTTCACCCGTGCGACACTAAACAGATATGCAGCGTGCGAAAAAGCCCCAGAAATACAAACACAAAGGTCCACAAGCACAGCATGACTCCTCTGAGGACAATATGTTGGAGTCTTTGAAACAGAACAGACCTCGGTCCTTTAAAGTTTGTATAGATCAGAACATCTGGTCCTCAGGACGCTGTGTACGCAGAATACTGCCACCTAGTGGCCATGTGTTGGTAGGTGTTCATGTTCACCAACCCTACTTTTATGAAGATTATATTATATTTTTCTGATTTTGATTGTACTTAAATTTTATTATATTTTATCTATTTTTTTTCATTTTAACGAGTTTTACTATTTTACCATTATGCTTTTCAATGTTTATTTTTTATTTTTTTGTTCTATTCCATTTTTATTTCCTCAGTTTAGCGTGCCACCGATGTCTCCTCGCTGCAAGATGGCATGCATATACTGTAGTGCTTTGTTTATAGGTAGGGTAGGGTGTTTTTGTGTGAGGCACTTTGTGTGTTGCTTGCTTTGTAAAGCAACGTCATGTTTCAGGTTGTGTTGTGACTGAGAGGTGTCGCTGTTACGTTTATTACCGAGGTCATAGTTTGGGTGGTGTTCTAATTCCCATTTACACACATGAGAACACCTTTCAATTTAATGTATTCCTGTATGACAGCACACTATGGTCCTAATAATTGAATTAATTCCTAATTACAGCAACAAGTTGCACATCACCAAATACTTTGGTTGTTTTGGTGAAACCGGATCATATGTTATGGAGAAAATGTGTTCTGCTTCTCCTCTGAAGTCCTCCAGCTGCTGCACATCAACCCTCAGTCAAAATGACTGACGCCGCTCCTCAAACTGTGGGACGCGCTTCACTGGTGACATGCAACAAGCTCCCCTGGGTGACAGATAGATTCTTTTGATGCAATAAATGAACGTAGAAACTTTTGATGGCTTGAAAGATCGCGGGAGTGTAACTTAAAATTTAGAATTTCCTGTCATGTGTCTGTCTCAGGCTGCTCTGTCGTCACAGTCATGCAGGCAGCGTGCTTACATCTTGATTAGTTCTGAGCTAAACGTGATATATTGGGAAGAGAAGTGAGAATCAGGAGAACCGCTTTTGAACCCAAGTAGCTCTGGTTCTGATCAGGAAGACTCTTATGGACGGTCTGTATCTGAACAGGGCCCAGCCTCGCTGTCAGGATGGGGTGACTTGGAGAGACGAATATTTTCTGAGGGTGTGCAAGGTATCCATCCATCCATCCATCCATCCTAGCTTGGCTTAGTTTGTTAGCCGAGCTGCACGAGAGAATATAAATAATATACATAAAATAATGTATAAATAATATAAATAATACCTACGTTCATTCTCTCACTCTCTCTCATATGATATGTGTGTAAGTGTACACACATTAATAATATAAACGAATCAGAGAGGTGGATTTTGAGTTGTGCGGGTGTTGATACCTGACGTTCTAATGTAATCTCCTTCTGCTAGGGCCCGGGCAACTTTCACATCATTTTTTCTCAATTTTGAATTTTTGATGAATATTTTTGAAAAATCCACGATGCACTGAGGGTCAGGCGCGAAGTAGCGAGGGATCCCCGTAATGTAAGTGTAAAAAAAACAGCTATTGGCTAGCTTTGAGTGAAGTGAACACAGAGTTTGGTCTCCTGCAGTCACAAGCTTTGATTCAGGCCTGCAAGGTTTTCATTCAATGTCTCATTCAGTCGTCTTATTTTAGTGTGTGTACGATGACTGCTGTCACTGTCACTGAAAATAAGAGTTGCTCAGGCTGTATAATCTTCCACACTTGAAGTGATCAAATTATCTAATTATTTATTGATTTGTCACGTAGAGTCAAAAACGAACAGTTATAGTAACATGAAATGAAATGAGCTGTAGAAAACAAACTTGTGTTTTAAGATTGGAATCCATTGTTGCGTGCGTGTGTGTGTGCATGGGCACCAGTGTGTAATTCCAGATTCGGAATTCGGAATTCGGAATTCAGAATTCGGAAGTCAGTGACGGAAGGTTCTGAGAGGAGCTTTGATGAGCCCTGCACTGTGGACTGACCTTCAGACAGCGCAACCAGCAGAGCGGTGAGCAGAAGAAGAAGATCATTTCACGAAGTGTTCTGCTTGTTAAGAAGACAGAAATCTCCGCTGTGGACCGTTCACCACCATCCACCACCGCCCTCACAACATACGAGACTGCAGATCAAAACTCAGAGGTGAGGTGAGAAGATCTTCCTGTGGTCAGCCCAGAGACTTTGACGATGGAAACTCTTGTGCTGAGAGGAGCAATTGGATCTGCCAACTCTGCTGCAAGGTATGGCTGCATTCACTTGGAAAATGAAATCGATGAGACAGTTAAAGGAAAAAAGAGAAGCTGGCATTTCAGCCGTCACGGTGCAGTTACATCGAACAGCTCAGTGTAGCTACTTTCAAGTTGTCATTGTGAGTTGTGATATTTTTAAAAGAAGCACGTGGACTGGGCTTGTTTTAAGGAGGCCTTCTTTTCGTGCAGGTCGTGTGCAGCTGATCTGACAGGTCTCCTGCGCGTGATGCGGGGTTGTTTCTCATCTCTGTGTTTACCTTGTTGTTTTATTTCAGCGATCCTGAAAGTGGAAGAAAAAGAAGGAGGACCAGAAGGATCAGGAGTGTCCACAGCAAAGGACGCTCTCTGCTGGAGGAAGTCCAGCTGTTCTTCTGCTTCTTCTGAATGATAAGTACTACTACTACTACCACTACTACCAATAATAACAATAATGATACTACTGCTACTACTACTACTACCACTACTACTGTTACGATCAATAATAATAATAATGATACTACTGCTACTACTACTACTACTATCGATAATAACAATAATGATATTACTACTACTACTGCTACTGCTACGACTACTATTATCAATAATAACTATAAAAGTACTACTTCTACTACTAATACCACTATCAATAATAACAATAATGATACTACTGCTACTACTACTACTACTGCTACTACTACTACCACTACTACCAATAATAACAATAATGATACTACTGCTACTACTACTACTACCACTACTACTGTTACGATCAATAATAATAATAATGATACTACTGCTACTACTACTACTACTATTGATAATAACAATAATGATATTACTACTACTACTGCTACTGCTACGACTACTATTATCAATAATAACTATAAAAGTACTACTTCTACTACTAATACCACTATCAATAATAACAATAATGATACTACTGCTACTACTACTACTACTGCTACTACTACTACTACTACTATCAATTATAACAATAATGATACTACTGCTACTACTACTACTACTACTACTACT